>JAGKQL010004758.1:0-13283 GCA_018398635.1 Cyprinodon brontotheroides
ATAGATAGATAGATAGATAGATAGATAGATAGATAGATAGATAGATAAAACCTGAAATGTTAGAACTTTTAAATTTACAGGCATGTGTATATTACTGTTTCTATATATTTTTACTATTTTTCAAGGCTGCACTTAAAAAAGAAATGAAATTGTGCAGAGAGCTTTTCTTAAACGAAATTCTTTTTGTTTTACACTTTGCGTAAACAAAATGGTAAATACATCTAAGTCTAGATAGATGGATACAATTACATTAAACAGAAGTAAATTACATACATATACTCATATACAACAACCCAAAAGAAAAAAAAAATAAATAAAATCAACCCCTGAAAACTGAGAATAAACATTTCCTTATTTACACGACATAAAACATCTCAACCTCCCAAATAGAAATAAACTCATTCAAGTCTAATACCATCCTATAATAAGCAAACTCTGTCCTAGGACGTAAAAAAAAATGATGGGTTAGATACGAAGATACATTTCAATAAAAAGCTAAATTATTATTCAATTGGTATTATTACAAAGCATTTTGTAAGTCACAATGTTTATTTCATTTCATCCTGCTTTATTTCCTACAGGTCTCTCCAAACATAGACTACATTTTATTTTGCTATATATATGAATGGATGATTGACAAAAAAGAATCACAACAAAATAAGCTGCAAGGAGCGACCCGCACGTGAAAAGCATGTTTTCAGGCTTATTGTTTTCCACACATTTCACCACTTAATCATTATGTGTTTTCTGTATACACAGTCTGAAAATGTTACAAAGGAAAAACATGTGACTCATGACTGTGCATGTGGGTGGCCTAATTAAGGTTGAGAGAGGGAGAGGGATTGCTTGCAGAAATCCCTATACTATCCTGTCTATGCTAAAGGAAACTGTAAGCAGCTTTGTATCGAAAAGTAGGCCCCCTTTAAATTGTTCAACGGGCAGTCAGGGGGAACAAGGGAAGCATAGAGCAGTAGAGATGGTTTTTTTTAAAAAAAGCAGTAAAATAGGAACTTCAAACTGTTGCTGTGGTGAGTTTGGAAAATTCCTCTTTGCCTCACAAAGATTAACACTTTTTTTTTTGTCTTGAACAAACCCAACCAAATGTTTTTGGTAGATTTCTGTAGCATAATAAACTTAGCCAGAGATGATGGAGTGATTATTTTGGCTTCTAGACCACACAGTATAATCTCCACCTCTGCCAGCAAGAGTCCCCCCCCTCCCTGCAAAAAGATAATCATGCTTGAATGACCCATCTGCTGCTCTGTGAATACACAAACTGCAACAGTGATCTCTGCTCCCAGACAAAACATTCATAGGATTTCCCTTTTTAATATTGTCTGCCATAAAAGACAGGATAATGGATAAGCGTTTCATAGTCAGTCCATAACATTTCTAAATATGATAAACTACACTGCATTTGCTTTTTGCAATTCTGATGGAAGTTATTAAAAATTATAAATGGCAAGCATAGGCGTTTTTAGTCTATTTTTCGGGGTGCTGAAGCAAGCCTAATTTGAATAAAAGCACCCCTATAATATGAGTTGCTTACTGTATAGTTTATGCACTTTTGACAATAATAATAATAAAAAAAACAATAAAAAATTGACATTGTAAAAACAATACAGTATTTGGCTATTTAACCCCTTCAATTGTGTTCTGGTTCTTCAGAAATAATGATAATAAACAAACAAAAATAAAGAATACAAGCCTAAGGGACCTCCTTACCCAAAATGTTGACCAATGCTTTGAGGAAAACGTTGCATTCCGGTGTTTTCTGAAATGTTCAGTCAGATTTCTGCACCTATTGATGGTGTGTTGGTGAAATGTCCATCAGCGAGGGGCTCTAATGTGTCTGAGATTGGTTTGTTTGATTATCTTTAAAACCTTATTGGTAAATTGTTATCATTTTTTTTTTCAGTTTCTAGTTATTTGAATTTATAATCCATTTTATGATTGCCATTCTAAAGAGGGAGAGGTGTAGAAGCGGGAGCAGAGGAGCAAGGTGTGTGCGAGGTGTTGAAAAGGTCAAGGAAAAAACAGGTAAGAAAAACAGACTGGCAAAAAGCGTTTATCAGTAGATTGACGCACATATATCATGGAAGTACTTTTGGTACACAAAGAAAAACTACTGCGTCGAAAAACTGATTCTAAGAGATTTCAAAACAAGTAAGGTTGATTTAAACCACTTTAATTGATTGGAATATTCTTCTATAAAATGCCTTTTTGCTTTTGCTTGTTAGATGTTTGCAGCCACGTTTCAAAACATTAGTGAATGATGGAGTCAGTTATTATAAAATGCCTGAAAAAGTTTTAAAAATATGCCAGAAAACAGTGAAATTATTATCTATGTCTGGCCAGTCAGCTCTCTTGGTGTTCAGCACCATAAACCTCTGATCCTAAAATCGTCCCTAATGGGGAAGCAATCTTACCCATAGCAGACCTAAAAAAATATATATATATCCCATTTAGGTCCTCAAGGCTCTATTTGTGAGCCACTAACATTTAGCATCCAATAAAAGGCCACTAGATTATAAACGCAGTGATTTACTGGCAATATCTTATCATATATATATTGGATTACAATAACAACACCATAGTTTTTGTTACCACAAAAGGCCCTTGAAAGTCCCACTGGACACAGATTAACACCCCTTCTCACTTTTTTCCACTGTTCTTCTCAGTCCGAATTACATTTTGCAACACTCTTATCTGCATTGCTTCACTGAGTAGCCCAGAGATGTGCCGATAGGGCATGCTTATTATCACATGATGGCACTCCATAAAAGGCTTATAATAAATGCTTAAAGTGAGACCAAAAAAAATGGGAAGACAGACATTAAGCAGCATTTAAAACGGCTTGGCTCTTTGTTTTTCATCTAGATGGTTTTTATGCTACAATAGTTTTTGTTCCGCTAATTTCTGTGCATTTAATATTTTTCTATGATGCATAACCATGAATGATTAATTAAGATAAATGTATAAATATCCAAGTATATATTGGTTAATGTAGAGCTTTCTTTTAGTGAATTATTTTGTGAATACATATGCTCTCCTCATTTTGTTTTCTGTTGGTGCAGTTTGGTCTGTAGGGGTGACTCTAAACTCTTTCAAGGATCCTGCAAAATAAACTCTGTTAAACTTCAGAGGATGGCTGTGCAATTGGAACCATGTGGCCTCCACACTGCCTACCCGGAGGCAGTGTAAAAGCTTTATTGGCTATAATGGTACGTAATTATTGTGGTTTTCATACAGAGCTGCAGTGTAAGTTGGGGTTAAGGTCTATTTTTGACATTAATTAATGCTAATTAGCCGCAATTTTACACAACTTTGGGGCAGAAAAAGAAATAAAAAGCTTCTAGTTTTAACCAGAGAGTAATTTAAGTATTGAATCAGTGTTTATAGTGGACAAATCTTTACCAGACTTTCATCTTTCTTAAAAAGCTGTTCAGCTTTCTTATCTTTAATAGCAGTGATCTACAAGGTGCCAAGTGGTGTAATATTGCATGCTTTTATAGATCCACCTGCACTTTAAAATTTAGATTTAAATTTGGCAAAATTAATTGCTCTCTCTTTTAGTGACAATATTTGTCAGGAAAAGCAAAAAAACTGTAAATTTATTTGTATCATTCCCAAGACAAGCATCCAAAGCAACATTCTTTTGCTGAAGCTTTTTGACAGCTGGATTTTTTTTCGTCCAAAATCCATCAAAAAATAATTTGGCTTTGTGGGATTAAAAGTGCTCTGCGGGCTCTCAGATGGTGGAGTTGCTGTGGCTGCATGGCAGTGGTTTCCTTTCATGTTTGTAACACTGATGCGACTTTTGCACATTTCCTTCTGTCTGTATTATGCTTCTAAAAACCAACGTTCTTTCATTTCAGATATTAGTTCAGAGTCTTTCAGCCTCCTCTGGTTTTATTAATCCCCTTCTTATTCCCTGTTTGCAGCTTCCTTGCTTTTATGGGCAAACTGAGAACTTTCAGGTGGACTACTTCCTATAATTTTCACCAGCATAAGATGAGTCAGCCCGTAAATGTATCACCCACTAACGGCTACTCTAATACGCCTCCCGCTTAAAACGGGGAAAAAGAAGCTACTTCCTCTTTATGCTTTTAGCTTCCCTTTTAACACACAGCGCTATTTTATAGCGAGCTTGTTCACTGCACCGTCCCATTTTGACATAGCAGTGTTTTTGAAAATATATTTAAGCAATGGAATGCATGTGCAGAACTGAACCTTGAAGGTGCAGAGTCATCAAAATGTAAACTTTTACCTCTAGACGAGACATTAGAATGAAGGTGAACTTTAATTCCACATGTGCTTAAAGTGTTCCAAATGCACATAGAATGATCTTTTTTGTCAAAGTTTGACCTTATTTACTCAAATGTAACCTTTTGCCCCTCTCCTTAGTCTTATTCAGGTCTCAAACCTGAGGTAATCACTGGATCCAGGTAGATGTTTTTACTGTAGGGAAGTTATGGGAAAATCTCCAGAGAAAATGTAAAACAAGCAAGTTTATAAGAACAACAATAACTCCTTCTGGCCTTGGTTTGACAACTTGTTGCAAAGCAGACGCGTCAAAATACACTTGCCTTATGTTTACAGATGAGAGCTGGGTCAGTGATGAAGGAGCAATGAAGAGGAGAATGGAGCAATAGTAATAAGAATTGAGAGAAAAATGGAGGGACAGGATCCACTGATAATCATCACAGAGAACCAAGGAGCCAAGCCAAGCCAACCCATCTAGTTTTTTTATTTATTTTTTTTATTTATTTTATTTTATTTTTTTTTTTTACTTTTGGAATTTGTTTTGCATATTTTTTGTTGCAGCTTTTTTTTTACTTTGATCCAGACAGTTTTCAGATTGCATAAAATTTGGTTGTAAAAGTTAAAAAGGAACAATCAAGAATCCAACTGACCTTCCCAAGCAGAAAACAACTTTGTGAGACAGAGCAGAGGATCCTTTCCAGTCAAAGTAAAACAAAACCCATAAGCAATATTGGAACCTGAACAGGCACCAAGCTGGTTCTGAGAGAAAGTAAAACAGCCTCTGACCCATCTTGAAGGTGCCTTACTACCCCTGTCATATCATAAGGCTTTTTATTTTGGCCTGATTCTTCTCTCCTATGGGACCCATATTGTGAGTTCATCCAGATTTCTCTAGTCTCCAGTCTGGTGTTTAGGAGAAGCAGAAATATTCACATAAATAGTGCATTTACCCTTCTACGGAGTTAGAGAGAGAGAGACCATTTTAATAAAAAGCAATCTTTATTAACCAAACTAAAAAACATTGATGATAATTTGAGAAAAACAATTTTTGAACATGAGCTTGATATAATCCAATATTGAAAAGTAAAACTTGCTGCATATTTAGCTTATCTGGATAAAAAAAAAAAAAAAGATCATCCAATAATGCAGCACAGTATTAAATCTAACAAAACCATTTTAAAACATGTGTTTCTACCCTGAAAGAGCCATTATTAAAAATGCTTCTCTCTACAAACCACATGCTATTAGAGATGGTTATGGCTTAAAAAAAAAAAAAAAATATTTACTTTTACTACTTTTATTGGTGTCTCTTTGGTGAATTTAATGTTTTAGGCTGCCGTTCTTTGTTAGCTTCATGTTTTTTTACCCTTGCATTTGTTTTTTCCAGCCCCTTTCACATAAAGTGAAATTTAAGCAGTAATTATAAAAGTACATTTCCTTGATTACTGTACTTAAGTACATACGTATCTTTACTTGAGTAATTTTATGGGGGGAAACTTGTAACTTTCACTCCATTATATTTCAAAGTCAAATATTCTACTTTATTTATAGGAGGCTGCCAGTTACTCATTCCTTTTGGCTTAGCTTAGCTTTTTAATCCGCTGTTGCTGTTTTTCTTTCTTAAAATGTAATTTCAACATGCAAAACTGAAGCCCTTATGAGTGAATTTGGACACCACTGTTTTAGATATTTGCATAATGTTCCACAAATGTGAGAAACTCAGGGCAGATATTATTTGTAGTTTATAGACTTTACTAAGGTGATAATTGTTGCATTATGACCAAATAGTTTAGCAGGATGAGTTCTCAAATCAGATATGCGGTTTCTTTGTGGTAATAGATTCAACCTTCTATTCCATGGTGAAATTGAAAGGAAAATCAAGACACTCATGTTTTCTTTTTGGTTTTTATTTAAGTATAAAATATTAATCAAAATGGCCCTCCTTATTTTCTTGTGGCATTTTAATGCTGAATGTCTTCAGTAGTATTTGTAGCAGGTGGTTCTACGCATCAATACATCAAGTGGTTTCTAAATGTTACAAGGCTGTTTAAGATTACTCTGAAAATTACACAGAAATATAATATTATAAAATATAATTTGTACTTTTGAATACTTAAGTATTTTTAAATGCACGTACTTCCGAATACTATTCAGTATTTTCAAAAGGGAATACTTCAATACTTCAACTTGAGTAGCTGTTTGGCTGAGTAATTTTTACATGTAGTTGAGTAAGATTTGACTTAGTATCAACTTTACTCAGGCACTACTGTTGAGTACTGGGTCTCACCCTCACTCGAATTTAAGTGGATGGTTTTGTGATGGAGAGCTGGAGAGGTCCTCCTGCTGCAAAGCAACACTCAAAACCTTCATAATCCCTTCTCTTCGGAAGTTGGAAAGATTATTTTGTTGAGATTAGTGCCTGCTCAGATAATAGTTCAATGTTTAATACGTCAGTGGAAAAAAAAATTCATTCCATATCTGCTTTCCATTTGCTACACTTTTATCTAGCAAATTTCCCTCTGGCTTGAAAAAAAAAAACCTCATTACATAAAGGGAACTTTTGTGCAGTCTCTTTCTGATTGTAATGGTTTGCATTTTCATATCAAGAGTGCCAAAAATTTGCTTCAGGCTCTGTGATGATATTTTTTGGGTCTTTTGAACTTTCATCATCTTTATGACTGTTCTCACAGTAAAAGCTCTGAAGTGGAGGTACCTATTGCGCATTCATTCCTCTTTGAACCACAATTATCTTCTCATCTCCTTTCTAAGCTGCCCCCTTTCATAAATCACATAGCAAGAGCACACTTGTTGGCATTTTTAAAATAAAGGCCGCTTCACGAAATAAAGAATAGTTGACACAAATTTCTAATCAGCAGCAATCACATGGCTGCAACTCAGTGCATTTAGGCATGTAGACATGGTCAAGACATCCTCCTGCAGTTCAGAAGACCAGCATCAGTATGGGGAAGAAAGGTGATTTGAGTGACTTTGAACGCGGGCATGATTGTTGGTGCCAGAAGGGCTGTTCTGATAGTTCAGAAACTGCTGATCTACTGGGATTTACACACACAACCATCTCTAGGGTTTACAGAGAATGGTCCCAAAAAGAAAAAACATCCAGTGAGCAGCTGCTCCCAGGGTGTGAAAGTCGCCTTGTTGATGCCTGCTAGAGGTCAGAGGAGAATGGCCAGACTGGTTCGAGCTGATAGAAGGGCAACAGTGACCTCAAATAACCACCAAATTAAAACCAAGGTGGGCAGAAGAGCATCTCTGTAAACGCACAGTACGCCGAACTTTGAGGCAGATGGGCTACAGCAGCAGAAGACCACATCGGGTGCCACTTCTTTCAGCTAAGAACAGGAAACTGAGGCTACAATTTGCACAAGCTCATCGAAATTGAACAATAGAAGATTGAAAAACGTTGCCTGGTCTGATGAGTCTCAATTTCTGCTGCCACATTCGGATGGTAGGGTCAGAATTTGGTGCCTACAACATGAAAGCATGGATCCATCCTGCCTTGTATCAACGGGTTCAGGCTGGTGGTGGTGGTGTCATGGTGTGGGGAATATTTTCTGGCACTCTTTTAAATTCCTTTGGTACCACCTTCCGAGCATCGCTGTAAATGCTGGCCAGCCTACCTTGAGTATTGCTTAGCGAGCATGTTCATCCCTTTATGACCACAATGTATCCAACTTCTGTTGGCTACTTTCAACAGGATAATGCGTCATGTCATAAAGCTTGAATCATCTCAGATTGGTTTCTTGAACATGACAATGAGTTCACTGTAATCAAATGGCCTCCACAGTCACCAGATCTAAATCCAATAGAGCATCTTTTGGATGTCGCGGAACGGGAGATTTGATTCATGGATGTGCAGCCCACAAATCTTGCGCCAATGTGTGATGCCATCAGCGTCAATAAGGACCAAACTCCCTGGGGAATGCTTTCCAGCACCTTGTTGAACCTATGACACGAAGAATTTGAGGCAGTTCTGAAGGCAAAAGGGGGTCCAACCCGCTACTAGCATGGGGTAATCTAATAAAGTGGCTGGGTGAGTGTAAACTCAGCAAAGAAAAGAAAAAGGTATTTCTTTTGGGTATTTTTTGTGGAATAAGCTTTTGGTAATGAATGAGACTCAACACAGAAACAGTAAAAGAGACTGGAATCTGTTGAAATCAATGGTGACAAGCCCCAAAGTTTCTGGGCAAATATCCATTTATTTAAATAAAAATGGGATTTTTATTTTTATTTTTAGGTATTCACACCAAACTACATTTACAAGAGGAAAATTTTAACTTTCAAATGAATGGAAATGTTAAATGGACTGAATTTATGTGGAGCTTTTCTAGTCACACTGACCACTCTGACCTCTAATTCACACAATCACGCTTACAGTCATAAAGTCAGTGCTTTGCTCAGAAATATCGACGTGGCAAGGAAAAGTTGGAATCAAACCCACTACTTTCAGATTGACCTACAATCTGAAAGTAGTGAAGAACGTCAAAATGAAAAGAACAGCATCACTACCATAAAAAATTGAGACAATGAAATAGGCTTGGCTTTACCCTGGAGTTTTTTTACTGCATCAAAAAAGAGGAAACTTGGAATCTGTGCACATTAAAATAAAATTACAACACTACCAATGCATCCTTAACTGGAATACGCTGCCAAGTATAATGCCTTCCCCACTCTAGAAATGTGAGCTTGAGAAGATTTCTATTAAACAAGAAGCATAGAGATCGTTTGTAGGCAGCAACTTTACCATTTGTTGTATTTTTAACATGACTACAGACATGGTGTAGCAACACATGCTAGATTCAATTCAATTCAGTTTATTTATAGCACCAATTCACAACAGATATTATGTCGTAAGGCACTTACAGAGGCAATCCAACCAGATCTTATAGTCAGATTGGTTCAAATTTCCTATATATGAAAACCAGTTGGATTGAATCAACCCATTGGCACTTCACAAATTCCTCACACTAAGCATACTTGTATCGACAGTGAGGAAAAACTCCTTTTAACAGGAAGTAACCTCTAGCAGAAACAGACTCGGCGGCCATCCTGCTGAAGCCGACTGGAGGGTTCAGAGACAAAACAGACATGAAAAAGCAGAGATACAAAGGCAACTGTCAACTAGCTCCACAGGCAGCTCCGTCCGTAAAACACACAGCAAAGAGATGAGCTCGGAACCAGCTCCCCGTGGTCAGAGGATGAAAGAGAGCATATCCAATTAGTCACAGTAAGAGAAACAGGACTACACTGTAAAACTGGCCACAATGAAATAGGCTTGGTTTTACTCTGGAGTTTTTGTTTTATCAGTAATCAAACAAGAGGAAACTTGAATCTATCAAAATATTATATCAAGACTACCAATGCATCCTTAACTGGAATACACTGCCAAGTATAATGCCTCAATTTGTGAAATGTGAGACAGCCAGTGAGATTCTGTCAAACAAGAAGCACAGAGATTGTTTGTTGGCAGCAACTGCTGCAAGTAATGCATGAAATGAAGGCACAGAATTATATATTTTTAATCTAACTCAGTATTTAACAACAGATCCCAGAATTTAAAGCAGCCTAATTTGGAGATAGATAGACTCAGACATTAAAACTATTAAAACTAATATTAGTAGCATTGGGATTCTTGCTTTAGCTTCTAATAGGTTTGTTTGTGTTTGGAGGAGCTTACACAGTCACTGCAGATAGGTTCCCTACTACAAACAATAAAGTGGCTCCATCTCTCTCCCTCTGTAATTTTTGTTTTACTAATTGTACAGCATCTTTTATAAAAATATGGAAAGCAACAAACGTAAATGAGACCTACCCGTTTCTAAAAGTGCATTCTCTCTAATCAATCATTGACTTATTACAAGGGCAGACTCTAAAACTGGGTTTCTTTTTGTAAATCATCTCAAATATAAGTGATAGTTCAGGCCGATTTTAGGCTTCAGCATAAATATATCACGACAAAACATTATGTTTTTGTAGAAATCAACATACCTGCAAGTTGAAATGCTGCATTGTTTGCAGTTTAAACTATTATCTTCTTTTCAGGAAACGCGATTTCCAAGTCATGGATCCCAGGTGTAATAATTTAACTGAAAAGTCAGACACTGGTTCAGTTGACAAACATGGTAATTATGACAACTTGATGCTATAGTTTCCCTAATTTAAAGGTGGCATATTCTGGACCATTTCTTCAACAATGTTGGACTGAATACAAACTAAAATTTTTTGCTGGTTCTTCTGAGGAATTAGCAACCATTCTCCCCATCAAGAACAATGAGTAACAGCTTCACACATTGGGATTTTTCCACCCCAGGCATGGAGGTATGTCACAGGCAACCAAGCTGATCTCTTACTGTTACTCTGCATATTTTCCAGCTCTGCAGATATCTATACTCACCTTTTTTGAATCATGTCTCAACATTAATTTGAATAAATATTAGCCCGTGAAAAATTCCTTTGCTCTACATCCTTGAATATTGTTCTCTCCTTCTCCAATTAACCTCTGAGTCCTATGCAGAAATCTTGGATTTACACTGGGACAGATCTGCTCAGATCACACATCTCAATTCAAAAGAACCTTCGATACTCTTGATTTTATCAAGGGTTATCACACACCATATTATTCAGATTAGCACTAATTTAATTTAACATAAATGCAGCTTATAGCTGTAACATTGTAAAATGTGGAAAATTTCAGGGGCTGCAATGAATTTGCCTGCAAGACACACTAGAACTAAATTTGTGGGAATTTCCTATTTGCCCGCGACTGAAAGACTTTGTCTGTGTTAGGAAGCTGTATACAATATGTTCTAGTAAACAGCTGCCAAATAGAGAGGTAAGAAATTTAGGTTGAATGCAGCTGTGAGCTTAAAATACATTTATAAAAAAGCCTCTGACCGGCCTCACATTAACGAGACATCTTTGAGAAAGAACTCTGCAAGATAATTAATGGATAATGTTGGCCGGCTTTGGTGGACACTTCTGGAAATAAGTGACCTAAGACGAGGAACCTGAGTTGCCATTTAGTTTGATGTCAGAAAAAAAAAACCTGTTTATTTTCAGGGGAAGCAAACAGTTTAAAATAAAAATGAAACAGATAAAGATGAATATCTTTCACAGGAAACTCCCGTTTAAGCTAAACTCTAATTTACTTTTTCAATAAGACTTCCTCTTCCACTTGGACAAGGTTCCACGATATGCTCTCTTCCCCACATAACACACAATCTCCTTACAGCTGACACATATTGCTGACTTCTTCCCCAGGTTGCTTCCATGTCTTCTTTTGCTGCATGGCTGCATGCCATGTGAACAGACAGAGGTGGTGACATGTCACAGAGACAAAAAAGAGAGAAAAAGAAAATAGACCACATCATTGTGGGGGTGCAGCGAGCCAGCTGGTGTTTCAGCGGAGGCCCCCCTGTTTGATGTGCACGCACAGAGAGGAAATGACCCAGTTCAGCAGTGACATGTTTACGGCCGATGAGCACAGGACAGTGATTTAGCTTCAAGAGAGATTGCACCCCTTGCTTCAGGCCCCTCCATTTGGACGCCTGGGCTTGAAATCATTCGGGGAGATGAGATATGTCGCTGCTGGATGGAGCCTGAAATGTCCTCTGTCAAGTCAGCATCTGTGTCTCCTTTGGTTTTGTGTCTTTAACTTTACCATTTGTTCTATTTTTAACATGACTACAGACATGGTGTAGCAACACATACTGAATTCAATTCAATTCAGTGTATTTATATGGCGCCAATTCACAACAGATATTATCTCAAAGTAGCTTTACAGAGACAAAGTCAACAGATCATACATACAGATTGGTTCAAAGTTTCCTATATAAGGAAACCAGTTGATTGAATCGACTCATTGGCACTTCACAAATGCCTCACACTAAGCATGCTTGTAGCGACAGGGAGAGGAAAAGCTCTCCCTTTAACAGGAAGTAACCTCTAGCAGAAACAGACTCGGTGGTGCGGCAATCTGCTAAGGCGGAGACATGGGTTCAAGGAGACACAAAGCAGACATAGAAAAGCAGAGATACAGAGGCAACGTAAACTAGCTCCACCGGCCCCGTCGGCAAACAAACAGGCGAGCTCGAAGCCAGCTCTACTGTATGTCAGAGGGATGAAAGAAAAGCACATCCAGTTAGTCACAGTAAGAGAGAAACAGGACTACACTGTAAAACTGGCCAAGCTCAACATCTATAAACAAAAGGTGTTGATGGCAGCAGCACGGCTGATATTTCTCTCTCAGGATGGTGTCACAGAAAAAAACAGGAAAAGACCAGATGAAGCTACTATGGTGAGAATCAGAGACAGCATAAAGTTAGAAGGGTTGAACAAACAAATACTGCAGAATCGGAGGGTAGATATAGAATGAAGCAGAATGATGAGAAAGAAGGTCCACTATATGTTCTCCAGCTTGGTCTAAACCCTAAATCAGCATAGATTAAAAATAAGTAATTTAAAGATTCAAACTGGGATTTTTTACCTGCTGGATAATCTAACTTAAAGAAGAACAACATTATTAGTTTCCACATTTTACTTTGTTAAAGCCCCACAGCCTATAAGGTTTTTTTCGTTTGGGCGATGCAAAGTAGTGCACAGTTCAAAAAGTGGAAGAAAAAACATGTTTTTTCTGATTTTTACAACTATATCAGAAGGTGGGGCTGCATTTCCTCCACCCCAACAACCCTAAATCTTTTTGCAATCAATAATGTTGGGAACTCCTGATTAGTAATGCCAAATTATAAGTTCTATTGTTCCTGCAAATATTAGTGAACAAACCCTGGAGAACATGGACATGGTGGACAATTAATAACAAAAAAAACAAACAAACTGAAGCCTCAACAGCAGATCCTCAACAACTTGAATGCTCAACAGCCTGAAGCCTCAACATCCTGAATCCTCATCAACCTGGGACCTCAACAGCCTGAAGCCCCAACAGCCTGAAGCCTCAACAACCTGAAGCCTCCAACAACCTGAAGCCTCAACAACCTGAAGCC
>JAGKQL010004759.1:0-13311 GCA_018398635.1 Cyprinodon brontotheroides
ATTATTATTATTATTATTATTATTATTATTATTATTATTATTATTATCGCAGCTGAAGCAGCTCATCTGTTTTTAAATTAAAACACAAACCTGTTTATTCATCAGAATCTTTCCCAACCGGAAGGACGCCTCCCCCTAGTGGTCCGCGAGGGTATTGCAAGGAATGCAGGAAAATATATATATTTTTTTTTTAAAGATAACAAAATAATGACGTCATTCTGACTCATTTTTATTCTCAATTCATTCAGTTTAAATGCAGTTATAAGGGATTTACTTGGAGCAGCTTTTATAAATTCAGGTTTATAACTTTATTTTGTATTTATATGTTTCTGTATTCGAGTTGGAAAGAATAAAAAGCCAAATAATTAAATAAAAGTTAAAATATGAATTAAAATATATTTTATTGAGTTATTGTACGTTCCGCTTTCAATCAGTAATACTTTTCAATCAGTAATAAGAAAATGCCCAAAATCTAGATCTGATCTAGATCCTCACTTTCTGTCTCAGACTGAGGGACAGTTTCTAACAACTATGTGATCTATATCTGAGGTCCCTGGACATATATCCCAGCCTTTAGGGGACCAACCATGTAGTAGATGATGTTTCAATCACTTATTTTACATCTATAGTCGGAGAAGATGACCTATACCAGGGGGGGCCCTCAGGGGCCGCTTAGGGGCCCCTCAGGTCCAGGAAAAGACCTTATAACCTTTGGAAGATCAAAAAAATATGGATCTTTTTTAAATATTTAACTTTTTACCTTTTTTCCCTGACTTTGGAACTTTTTAATAAACTTTTGAACTTTTTTTTCTTGACTTTTTAAATATTTAATTAGCCTTTTAAATCTGAATTAAGAAAATTCAGAAATAAGAAAAATGTAATTCTGTTTTCCCTTTTTTAAGTGCAAATTGTCTCACTTTCCTCCTCAATTCAAGAAAAAAAACATTTATTTAAAGACTTATTGAGATTAATATTTTTTCAGTGTACCAGATTTTATTTTTGTTTTGGAGAAAGAATAATGTGTTTAATAGGATGTGAGTTTATTTGATGTTTTACTTGGGAAAGATTATTATTATTAAAGGAAAACTGATGGAAAAATGGCAACAAAAAAAATGTGAGATGAAGAACAAACAGGAAGATGGTTTTATAAAATTAAGAAAATAAAAGGAAAAAGAAGAAATGAGATTAAGAATAAGGTTAAGATTTGGGCAAACAGGACTTAATTAAACACTTTAAAAAATTCAAAAGCAAACTACTGGAAAATGTGAAACAATAGAACATTTTATACTGGAATGTCATCAATATGAAAGCCAGAGAAGATATTTGAGGAGAGAGTTTGAATGTATTAAAGAATAGATTAATTTATTGGATATTTTGAGGAAGAATTTGGGGAGTAAACGTATACAAATAATTATTCGATTTTTTTCATACAATTTGGTTATAATATGTTACTAAATGTTTGTTGCCAATACATCCAAGAAGAACAAGCAGATGTTTTACTCCTGACCAGCAGGAGGCGCTAAGGTGGTAGCAGAAAGGAGCTGTTCCTCCTCCTCCTCCTCCTCCTCCTCCTCCTCCTCCTCCTCCTGCTGTCCTTCTCTCATCCAGAAGCTGTAGATGCTGCTGAGCTCTGGAAAGAAATCCAGCAGCTGGAGGCTGAACTGAGGAGCTGGAGGGAAGCAGGAGGTCCAGGAGAACCAGGAGAGGAGGAGAACCAGGAGAGGAGGAGAACCAGGAGAGGAGGAGAACCAGGGGAGGAGGAGAACCAGGGGAGGAGGAGAACCAGGGGAGGAGGAGACACAGAGGAATGGATGTTTTCCAGCAACCATCAGGTTTGGATGTTTCCTCCTTCCTGCTGTCAGGTTCCATGCTGGAACCATTGACTGGATATCAGAGCAGACCCGCATTAACTGTCGCTGTGCAGGAATTACGGGCGCCATCTTGGGGAGGTCGAGCTGCTGCTTTAAGAAGCAGGAGGCCTGAGCACTGCAGGGTGTTTAGTTTGAATCAACAGGATAATAATGTGTGCAGCAATCAAAGCTCTGGAAGACATTACTGAATAAACAGTATATATAAACTACATTCTATATATGAGAGACACAGATTTCTCATCTTTATCAAAATATTTATTTTATACCGAGGAGCTTAAAGGTTTAATCACATCCAGTCAAAATAAACTTCTAATTGCAGGAAAGGATGAAGAGATGCTGAGTTTGGAAGCAGAGAATAAACAGAGTTCATAAAAATCTGTTTTAGATTATCCCATTTATCCAAGTTACAAAAATCTACAACAAAAAGAAAAAATATCAGGGCAGAAACTGAACATCTGATGGAGATTATTTTAATGCGTCATATTAAATTAAACATTCATCTCTGCATGTTTTGCTCCGATGAATTTAATGATAACATGGCGCTGCTCTCCTGGAGCGATACGGGAGGAACAGCGGAGGCTGGAGGCTTTAAGCAGGAGGTCTGGATGCTGCTGAGCGGAGGAGGTGGGATTTCAGGGTCCGTCTCCTCCTCGCTCCCTTCTAGACTCCTCTGTTCACACCTGCTCCCACTCTTTGTTTCTCTCTCCCATATATCCTCCTCCTCCTCCTGCTCGGTCCCTCTGGCAGCTTTGGACTCTCAGGTTGGGTGAAGGTTTGACCCAAATGGAGACACTGAGGCTGAAGAAGGTTTCATGCTGATTTAATTATCCATAAAGGCAACAAAAGCAAAAATCATTAATCTTCAAGATCCACAAAAATAGAGATAACCAAAAAAACTCACTTGAAGAGGAAGAAATGATGACAAACCATTTAGTTTGAAGCTAAATGTTAAGTTTGCAAATAATGATTTAGTTTTTTAAGTAGATATTTAGCTCCAAACTAAATATTTATTTAACAAACTAAATATTTAGCTAGCCACAAGCTAGCTAAACAGCTAGCGCTTAAACCATTGTAGATCCCTGCTGAGTCTGAGCTTATGCTAACCACACAGCCCTGCTTCTGATCCTCAAAGACAAACTTGTTCATAACGAGTTTCCTGTGTTTCCTGCAGCTGTTAAAGAAGAACCGATTCCGGATCAGGAGCAGCGGGAACAGGAGCTCCACCCCATAAAGGAGGAGCCGGAGGCCAGGTTTCCATTCACTGCTGCTCATGTTAAGAATGAAGAGGATGAAGCGAAACCTTCGATCTCTGAGCCTGAACCGCAACCAGAAGGTGGAGCTTTTCCAAGCGGCGCCTCTGCGGAGCATCTAAAGGCAGAAATCAAAGAAGAGGACTGTGGAGCAGAAGAATCCAGCAGAAAACCAGATCTAAACTCTCCTGGTGGCTTTTTCAGCTGCTTCAAGACTAAAGACCACGAAGATGAAAAGATTTATGATGTAAATTATCATAAAGCTCTCCTCAAGCATACCACCGGAAAAATACTGGAAGCTGAAGGCGGTGAGCCGTGGGGAAATAATAGCTGACAGATCTACTCCAGGTTCAGTCACATAAAAGCGAGATGGACTTCAAGAGATGTTTCATCGAGGGGAGAAACAGGAAGATGTAGATTTATCGCGGGAAGGTCAGAACTACCGCGAAGGTGATGATACTATAAGCAGGAATCAAAATAAGCTGAAGGATTTAGCAATCGGGAAAAAGGACAAATCTTTTCAGTTGTGAAGCATGTAGTAAAATTTTTCCTCAAAGTCAAACTTGAACAGACACACAAAAACCACACAGGAGAGAAACCCTTTGGATTTGTGATGTTTGTGGTAAAGGCTAACCTCAAGGATGTTTTAGACAGACACAAAAGAAAATCCCACACGGGAGAGAAACCCTTTACTTGTGATGTTTGTGGGGCGGTGGCGTCAAAAGGCCGATCTGAGCAGACACCTGACCAGCCACACTGGAGAGAAGCTCTTCAGGTGTGCCTATTGTGAAAAAGACTCACTTCAAAAATCAATTTTAGACAAACACGTGAGAATCACACAGGGAGAAAAAGCCCTTTGTTTGTCATGCCTGGCGGTAAAAGGATTGCATCTCAAGTCGACTTTAAACAGGACACATCAAAGCCACTTTCGGAGGGAGAAACTCTTTGGTTGTGAAGTTTGCAAGAAAAAGTTTTATAAAGTCTGAGTTAAATCATACATGAAAATCCACTTGGGGAAAAAAACCCGTTTTAGTTGTGCAGCTTGTGGCAAAAGATTTTTTCCAGTAAGTTAAATAAACACATGCGAATCCACACGGGAGAAAAACCCTTTGACTGTGATACTTTGTAGCAAAAGATTTGCCACAAAGTTCCTCTTAACGTGTCACATGAGAAGCCACACAGGAGAGAAGCCATATGCTTGTAGCGCTTTGTGGCAAAAGGATGCACGTTTTCGTCAAGGTAATTAAACACATGAGAATCCACACAGGGAAAACCATTCGCCTGTGGCGTTTGTCAGTAAAGATTTACCTGCAAGTCAGACTTAAACAAACACTTGAGAGTTCACACGGGAGAGAAACCATATTGTTGCAATGTTTGCGGGCAAAGATTTAGCACCAAATTAATTTTAAACAGACACATGAGAATCCACACTGGAGAGAAACCCTTTGCTTGTGATACATGTGGGGAAAGATTTCTTCGCAAGACACAACTCAAAAAACATGCAAGCGTCCACACGGGAGAGAAACCCTTTGGTTGTTAGGATTGAGGTAAAAGATTTGCATCAAGTTTAATCAGAAACACGAGACAAACAAGAGAAACCAGCTCTTCTTCTTGAATGTTTATCTGTAAACTATGGAAGAGGATTAAGGCAACAGAAAAAATAAAAAAGTTAACAGCTTAAAAAAATTAGTTATTTCAGTTTAATATGGGGAAAAAAGTAAGAATTCTGACAGCTAACAAACATGTTAGCATCAAGCCGTAGCCATGTCTGATTTAGAGACTAGCTCTCTTGTTTTAATCACCTTCTGCTCTTCCATTAATCAAATATCATCAGCAGGGACCCTCAGGGACGGAAAAGTAGCCTAATTCCATCATTTTCCTACAATGACTTCCTGTTCCTCCCAAACATCTCACATCTCTGTCAGTGAAGCTGTGAGTGCCTCCACATTCTGCCTTCTGCATGGCTTCATCTATATTAAGATCCACAACTCAGAGATTATTCTGAGATCAAAACCAGAATTCTGACTTTTTCCCAAAATAAACTGAAATAATATTTAAAAATACTTTTTACTCCCTCCTATAATAAAACAGAAATCCAACATTGTTGTGGAAAAGATGAAACTAATATAAACGGACATTTTCAAACCCTGAACTCTCCAGACATAGATCAGCTTCACAACGTTTAAAAAATAAGAATTTAAACAGAAATAGTGACCTCCAGGTGTATTTTCTGGCTGGGTGAAACAGTTCCACTGCTTTATGCATTTTATATGTGGCACTAAATTACAAAAAGGGTTTGATATTTTTATCATGATTTTATTTACAGTTATTTGCGTAGATGTGCTAAGAGCAAACTTTTACATTTTATTTCATTTATTTTTCACATGATCATTGTTATTGGACAGCATTTATTTTACCCACATTGCTGTGAAAAGCATAAAGGTAGAACAAAGGACACCAGTGTTTCTCTCTTTACTCTTAGAAACATGTAATAAAAGGCTTTATTTTTATTTGCATTTGCTTTGCTGAGAGGAAAATATCTGGCTGGCTTTTATCTTGACATGTAACCTCCATGTGTTCGTGTGACGTCACAGCGTAACGTGGCTAAACTTCAGAAGGACATGAAGAAATCAGCCACAGGAAATAAACTCTGTTAATGTTTTTGTTTACGCACAACTTTAGGACGGCGTCTAAAGACAGCGAGGACGGAACCGTCTCTGGTTTCCAACCAGGTTTGTTTTGTTTGTCATTTTGTTTATCTATTCATGTAATGGTTTGATTTGTGGCAGCATTTTATGTATTTATTTATTTTTTCCTTTTTTCTATTTTGTTTTATTTAGTTTTTCTTTAGTTTTTCTTTATATCTTTTTCTTTTATTTTTTTCTGAAATATTTTTCCTTTTTGTCCTTGTTTTCTTTCTTTTTTATTTTGTTTCTTTATTCTTTGTTTTCTTTTTTGTTTCTTTTAGTTTTTTTCCTTTTTATCTTTCTTTCTTTTTCTTTTATTTTTGCTTCTTTTTTTTTCCTTAAATATTTTTTTCCTTTTTTATTATTTTTCTTCCTTTTTTATATTTGTTGTTTTTCTTTATTATTTTGTTTAGTTATTTTTTCTCTTTTCCTTTTTATTTTTTCTTTGTTTCTTTTCTTGTTTTTTCTTTCTTTTTCTTTATTTTTTTTCTTCTTTCTTTTTCTTCTTTTCTGTGACCATCAAACAGCTTAATACCAGTTTAATTTAGTCTTAATTCTATTTACAGTTTAATTTCAGTTTTATTGTCTTATAGTTCAGTTTTAACGCGGTTTTAGGAACAGTTTATTTTCATGCTAAAGCTAAATGGAAACCAGTGGGAGAACAAACTGGAACCAGTTAGAAGCTGTTAGTGTTTCACAGAAATACTGAAAGGTGAAAATAATGGGGGGACATTTTTGCTAAAAGGTTTTGTTAACGAAAAGAGAGAAAATAATAATCTTTTAAATGATTGATAAGATATTTATTTATAATCAGATTTATAATTTGGTTTTAAATTATTATTTATATAGCTGTATTTAGCAATGGCTTATGTAATTTAACTTTCTTTTCTAATGATTCAATTCTAAAAACTGAAACTGTATTAAATGTATAATTTACATATAATTTTGGGTATTTATTTTTCTCCTGATCCTGCATATTTTCAATAGTTTTTTCATAGTCATTGGTTGTTTGCTAATGTGTTAGCATTCACTAGCTAAGCAGATGGAGGCTAAGCATGCTAACAGAAACTGAATCATAGATATCAGCTTCTAGATTGATCTGTGCTGTGATTGAAGTGAAGGAATGCCTGCTTCATTCAGACCTGAATAAGGGAACAGAAGACCTACTGTTCAGCCAGGCCAACTATTCCCTCTAACGACCCCCTTTCAGAGACATAGACAGGTATGGGGCATTGCAGGCTAACAAAGAAGCCAAGCGACCCCCATTCCAAAGGGGGGGACCCGTTCATCCGTTTCTATTTGCATGTTTTCTAAACTAAAACCAGGCTTTGTTGGGCTGCTGGATAAAACCTGGAACTAAACGCTATTTCTGACATTTAGGATTGAAAAAGTTTCCTGGATGGAAGAGAAACGTCTTCAAACTTGGAAACAACGTCCAGAGGATTGATTTTAACTTTATTAGAATGACTCTGACCTGCATAACTAAGAATCTTCACCAACATATTTTTAAAGTTATCAGTTGGTAAAAATATTTTTATTTACAGCGACTTCAGAACAATAAGCTTTTTATTCCCATTTATGGATCCAAAATCCCACCAGAGACACTGGAAATAAATAAAAATGTCTTAAATTAAATGTATTTCCCCTTAATTTGAGTACATAAATGAGATAGTTTGCCAATGGAATGAATATTTTTACTCTTAGAATAAGATAATTGAGATAAAATACACTTGAAATAAGACAATGCAGTTGCATTGTCTTGTACAAAATGTAAATGATCTTGTTCCATTAGCCAAAATGTCTCATTCTCTCTCAGTCAGACTCATCACACTTATTTTAAGAAGAAGTGACTTTAAAGTTATGTTTTGCCAGTGAAACACTGAGGGTCTAATATGAACGCTAACCATAAAGATGAGTCAGTCTCATATATGATTAATAAGGACGGTTTTATAACGCTACATGTCTGAATTATTCTTTCAAATCACCTGGAATCTAACCCATTTACATTTAGGGCCGATATCTGTTTTTATAAACTGAATACATTAAAATTACTTTTATCTTAACTTGATACTAAATATTCCTCCAAATGAACCAAAAGAGCAAACTTTTATCTCTTATTCCATTTTTTTAGATTGAAGTTTGATTAAAAAGAGCTCCGATCAATCTAGCGATTAAAAATCTCTTTAAATGAGCTTTAATGCGTATTTAAATCAATGTTTGAATAAAATGAATCAGTTTAAAGTTAATCAAAAACAAAAGCGGACTAAGAATTTATTTTTCTAGAACTTTGTATTTCAAAATTGCTTTTATTTAATGTTGGAATAATTTAATATGTATTTATTTAACTTTGAATTAAATCTTTCTACCAGTATAATCAAAAACTTTTGGATAAATTTTAAATCATTTTCCATTTTATCTGCAGATTGATTTAAAAGCTTCAGTCGCTTTTAATGTTTATTTTCATAAATATCATAAAATGAAATAAATTAAAATTAGGAAGCAGTCAGAAAGGGTGGAGCTGTCGCCACCTACTGGTGAATCGTCCAAAGTACAATACTCTAATTAGTCACATTTTTATTTCTTTATTTAATAAAAAAATCACTTTATAAACAACAGAATAGAAACGATAAATATTTAAAGGAAAATTTCCTTTATTTTCTGTGATTTAATTATCTGCTGAATTATTTATGCTGTTTATAGAAACCATAAAAACTACAGGAAACCTTAACTGGTGTTTATTTGTGACGTTTTGTGGAGTCAGTCACGTGGTAGGGATCAGCTACGTCATCAGCATGAGCCTCGCTGCATAGATCCTGCTGATCCTTTGGATCTGGACCTTCTAGCTGATCCAGATCTTTGGGTTCGGGTCCAAACTCAGCAGCTGGTTCTGCTCCGATCCGGATTCCATGTTTACACCTGGATTCTTTCTTCAATCCGGTTCTGGTTCCGGTTCTTTGTTCCTGCGGTTTGCAGCCAGCTTGAAGTGATTCTATGTCATGTAGATCTAGAGGTTTGGTTATTTCAGGTAAAATGATTCTTTTATTGTTTTCTATAAATGTGGTTTTATTTATCATTAAATAGATCATCAAACTTAGAGAGAGAGAGAGAGAGAGCTGTTATTTTACTTTGCTGGACTCCTGAATCGGTGAATCTTTTTTTTTTTTTTTCTTTTTTTTTTTGGAGTAGAGACTCCAGAATAGAGACTCAATATTTTCTGTGAATTAAGAAGTAATATTAATAACTTCTGGTTGATAGTAAGCTGCTATCAGGACTCTGAATATATTAGTTTGGTTACACTTTCATAGTAATAACCGGTAAACAGAACGGCCTAAACGTCATTCGGTGGCGCCATCTTGGGGGGTCAACAGCTCCTCACTGTTTTTTCAGCAAAAGAACAGAATCCATTTCAATCAACTTTAACTTTTCTGAATATTGAAACCAATTTTTTTCACTGTTTTTTTTTTTTTTTTTTTTGTGCTGAAAACAAAAACAAACGTTTTCAGTTTATTTAAATCTTCTTAGTGGGTTTAAAGTCACAGAATAATCTGATAGGATTATTCTAGGATTCTAAAAGCGCAACCATTCGAACTATATTACTATATATAGAAACATATTTATACGGCTATGAAGCAAATATATACATATGCTCTCTCTACATATATATATCTATATAGATAGATAATCTCTTTGTATGTATAAATATACTGTAAAATGTCCACAACTGGATTGATTATTTATTTCTGTCTGTCTGTCTATGATGAGAACAGATTAATGAATGAAAACATCTAGTTTCGTAGCTCCTGACCCTTTTTTCCCGCAGACCTCTTATGGTTCTGGTTTTATTTTCAGGCAGATAACGGATGGTTGCTAAATCTGAAGACAGGAGGAAGCAGGAAGAGACGCTGAATGATGGCGGATGTTTTCTATTCCACGCTGCTGCAGCAGCCGTCAGGTTTGGAGGTTTCCACTCTGCAAAAAATAGGTCATTTTTTTATTAAAATAAGTGCATTTTTTCTTGAATTGAGGAAACTTTATCAATGGAAAAAGACATTTTACATTTAGAGTAAGAAAAAACGATTTAATTGTCTTATTTTAAGTGTATATTATCTAATTATCTTCTTTTAAGAGTAAAAATATTGATTCCATTGGCAGATTATCTCCTTTAGCTGCTCAAATTAAGGGGAAAAACACTCAGATTTAGCTTTGCTTATTTCTAGATAGTTTTTTTCAGTGCACATCCTGGGAGTCTGTTGGAAACGTTCCCAGAGTCACTCCTAAAATTTGAGAGCTAAAAGTGAAATCAGTCAAAAAAAAAGCTTCAATTTTGAATCCATTCATGTAGTTTTTGCTCAGTTGACTGTTTTCCAATAAAGTTTCAGTTTCTGAGGTCTGCCCCTATGATTGGAGCTGAGGGTTTGGAGCCATTTCTAACGAGGTGATGCATTAAAGCTCCTCAGAAAACCTCGTTTTTCTCACAGTTAAACCTCAGCAGCAGATTCTGGCGTCCAGATCAGAAATATTCGGGTTTGAAGCCAGAAAATCTCAGAAACATGGAATGAAAGCAGCCGACCAGGAATCAGATGAGCCCGTAGACAGTGTATTACGGTAGAGAGGTATGTATGCAGAGAAGAAGAACAGTCTCATTGGAATCTGTGTTTTTTATACAGTTTTTTTCGTACACATTGAATTCCTAACACTGATTCTTTTATCTGGTGAAAATTCACCTGCAAAACGAAATTTTGCACATGAATTTTTACCAGATAAAAAAATGGCATTAAAATAATTCAGTCTTTTAAATTGGATTGTACAAAAAATACAGATTCAGTGGGACAGTTTTTCTTTCATTATGGGCGCCCCTGGAAACGAAACATCAACCCGGAGGGTTTAATAAGATTGGTTTATCCAGTAATGATTAATGAAACATATAACTAGTTGATGAATAAAGTTAAACCTCAGTTTATTAATGTTCTATTAGAACACAGTCTCAGCTCGTACCAACCAATACTAACTGATTAGTAGCTACTAGTATAGGCGTCTCTGTTACTCTGAGCTAACTGCTAAAGAGTTAGCTTGGAGCACCTCTGGAAGCGATAGCTAAAGCTAAGCGGTTAGCTTCACCAAGCTAACCCTGGAAACAGAAAATGCTAATTGAATCAGAAGATGTAATGTAACCAGATTGATCTACTGGCAGAACACTGTAAGGTTGTTCATAGCGGATGTGATGTTTTCACCTGCCTGCAGATGTTAAAGAAGAGGCTCCTGATGCCGACCAGCAGGAGCTCCACCGCATCAAGGAGGAACAGCTGAGTGTGAAGGAGGAGGAGGAGACGCATGATAGCAGCTTTCCTTCTGTTCCCGTGAAAACTGAGGAGGAGGAAGAGAAACCTCTGTTCTTTCAGCTTCATCCGCACAAAACTGAAGACGCAGATTTCCCAATCAGAGCTTCGGCCGAACATATAAAGGTAGAAATGAAAGAGGAGGACTCTGGAACAGCAGAGACCAGCAGGAACACGGATCTAAAGAGTCACGGAGGCTCTGGAGAGCGTGGAGAAGATTCTGAAACCGAGGATAGCGAGGAGGATCGGGAAGAGAGCAGAGTTCCTGAGGCAGACAGAAACACTGTCAGCAAATCTGGGAAACAAGATGCTAACAGATCTATTCAGAGTCGTTCTACGCCGAGATCCATGACTTCAGGATGTTCCATGATGAGAAATGGTTCACAGAGGAAAGAAAAAGAATCACTAAAAAGAAAAATACTAAACAACTAAACTGTAGTGATGCTAACCCTTGAACCACGGGGAGAAATCCTTCCAGTTGTGCTGTTTGTGAAGTGGAATTCACAAGAAAATATAATTTAGTCAGACACATGAGAATCACACAGGAGAGAAACTGTTTGGATGTGATACTAGCGAGGAGGCGTTGTTACTCACAATGATTTAAACACCCACAAGAAAATCCACCGCAGGAGAAAGCCCTTTCTGTGTGATTCTTGTAAATTACGTCACCAATGCTCCCAGTTAGAAAGGCACAGAAGAATCACACAGGAGAGAAAACAGCTTTAGTTGTGATACTTGTGGTAAAAGATTCAACTTAAGCGAAAATTTAAGGTGCACTTGAAACTCCACACAGGGAAAAACCATTTGGATGTGATGCTTGTGGCAGAAGATATCCCTCAAAGGCAGAATTAAAATAGACACATGAGAACCCACACTGAGAGAAACCATTTGTTTGTGATGCTTGTGATAAAGGGTTTTTCTCAAAGTCAGATTTAAATAGACACATACGAAAACACACGGGAGAGAAACGCTTTGGCTGTGATGCTTGTGGAGAGAATTTTTCTCGCCCAAAAATCCGAATTGAACAAACACTTGTTAATCCACAAGAGAAAAGGTCCTACGTTTGTGATATATGTGAAAAAAGATTTAAATCAAGGCAAGTTTGAACATTCACAAAAAAAGTCCTAATGGAGAAAAATCCTTTGTTTGTCATGTTTGTGGGAAAGGATTCACTACCGTCAATTTAGGAAGCACAAACAAATTCCACGATACCAGAAAAACACTTCATCTGTGATGATGCGGGACAGGATTTGCCTCCAATGCATATTTAAACATGCATCAAAAGAACTCACTCTGTAGAAAAACCCTATGGATGTGATGTTTTGTGGAAAGAATTTAGCTCAGTGCATATTTAAGCATGCACAAAGTTATTCACAGTGGAGAAAAACCTTTTAATTGTGATGTTTGTGGTAAAGGATTCACCTTCAAGTCGTACGTAAAGGAGCACAAAAGAGTTCAACATGGAGAAAATCGTTGTGATATTTGTGGTAAAAGATGTACAACAAGTTCATATTTTAAAAGACACATGGAAATTCACTATTCGACCGAGAAACTGAGAGGAAAGAAGTTACCTTTAGGTAAAGAAAAAAAAGCTCATGTCTGAAGGACATGTAAGGATTCGGTTATTTCTCACTCTGGTTTCTTATTACAGAAATATTCCTTAAGCTTTTTTACATCATAATAATTGAATTAAAATATTTCAGTTTAGAAATACATTAAATAACCGATTGTTTTAATCACCTTGTCTGTTTGAACTCTCTGTTCTGACATTTTTTGGACTGAAGTATTTTTTATTTTAGCAAATTTTGCATAAATCTCTCTGTAATCTTGTTGAAGCCCTAAAGTTGGAAACCATCAAAAGTTGTTGGTCTTTTTTGGTTTATGTCTTAAGTTTTATGAATGTAGTGGGTGTGCTGTGTGCTTATATGCCAATATTACTGTACTTGTACCAATACATTCTTTTAAAATTTAGACGACTATAGTGAGCGGGCAATCTTTTATTTGTAATTTTTATGGGAAAAATGCCATTTTTTATTTAGATGCCCTCATATTTGAGTCATTTGGTTATTTCATATCGATGTGAATAAATAGACGGATAGAATCGTATCAAATCGAGTGTAAAAAAAAAAAAATGAAAATAGTAAAAATAAGGGTATTGAAAGCACAT
>JAGKQL010004760.1:0-13209 GCA_018398635.1 Cyprinodon brontotheroides
AAAAAAAAAAAAATTCTAGTAGGAACTTAAAAGAAACCTCCTAGTTCAACATTTGCGTTTGCTTTTGACCTTGGCTCCAGTCCGTCTTCCTGTGTCCACCTTTGAGAAGAAAAATGAGATCTATGACAGGATATCAAGCCAGAAAAGGCTTGCGTGGGAGGAAAAAGAACGCTTGTCAGACATTTGCCAAAGGGCGCCTATGGTGATCCCTGAGAGTGGAAGGTTTTTTTGGCAACACTGTGCAGCGATGATAAGAAACACCCAGTTTTCATGGAAGAAAAACAACTATCGCTTTCATTATCAAAGCATTTAAAAGGTCTTAATCACGTATTATTAAACATGTGTTTTCAGATCCTTTGCTTTCTGATGTGTAATTTTGACTGATATGGAGGCTGCCTGTGAACCAAAGTCCACTGATTAATGCAGAACGGTTGAAAAGCTTTATAAATACAATAAAATGTGTTCAGTTTGAACCTGTATTACAGGGATGTCAGAATCCAGTCCTCACCTCGAATCCTGCACCAAATAGACGCGTCTCTGCTCTAACATGCCTGAATCAAATGATAATAAGGTCCTTTGCAGGTCTAACTGAAAAGGTAATTAAGCCTTTTGATTCAGGTGTGTTGGACCAGGTGGATTTCTAAACATTGCATGGTGCCATCCCTTTGAGGTTTTTACTTATTCTAATCGAGAGTATCAATGGCTAACCCAGTGGTTCCCAAAGTTTTTCTTCTGGGCCCCCCTTTGGATTAAAATAAAATTTAATCCAAAATCAACTGGGCACACACATCGCTCAACCAGATATAATAAATCTACACATATTTTATTTTCAAACTCCACTGAAGTTTATTTCACACTTCAGGTTGTAAACAAAACAAACTACACACCATCTTTTACAGTGGAACACTTTTTGTGTAACTGTATTTTTTTCATAGTTCTATACTGTAGATTAGAAGAGAATTCTTTGTTGTCCGTGTTATTTTAAACATATTTCTTTTTTTTTATTTGTAACAATATTTAACTTTGCTATAATCTATACATTAAAAAAGCCTCTGTGCAAAATGGAGTGTAAACATTTAACAGCTCCCTGAGAGTTTTTTTCTTTGTACTTCTTAAATCCTCACATCTTTTCAGTGGCTGTAGTGAGCCTGCTTGTTGCTGTAGATCTTCTCAAATCTGGGTTGCAGTGTCACAACTGTCCATTATGCTCAGTCAAGCAAGCGCTGTTTTTTGTTTTTTTTTTCTTCACTCATACCGCTTCCTCACGCTTCCTGCCATGGCATTGCGCCCCCCCTAGGGGGCGCGCCCCACACTTTGGGAACCACTGCCTTACTGTATATTACCTTGAGCTCCAAATGTAATGGAAGGTTAAAATAAGCTTGTGTACAAATACAAACATATATCAAACTAAACAATAATTATGGGTCTTCATCTGAAGCATTTTTTTCTAAATCAGACATGTTTTTACATGGAGAAGTTAATCACCATGGATGTAGTGGCCATTTTACATCAGAAAGAGTAGAAATATTTGATTAATAAATTACTCAACTGAGTAAATGAAACTAGTTAAAACCCCTATTTAATGATTTATGATATATAATGATGCTATCAAAATCAATATGATGCGATGTAGTATTATATATTAGATATAACAAATGACATAAACAATGAGATGTGATACATAACATAAAGAATGGGATACAATATAATTCCAGACAATGAAAAGTATAGTTTTTCTTCTATATGAGATAAGATATACAAAGGGTAAGGTCAAATATTACAAAGTAGAAAGGCAACATTAAAAACAGAATACTAAACTACAATTTTGTATGATGTGATTTATTACTTTATTACTGCTAAATTTTACATTTAAATGATTTCTCAGTAGCTGCCTTCAAAAAGAATCCACCAATAAAGACTAAAAGAAGCCACATTTGCATACGTGTATGTGATTTTGTCCAGCATAATACACTGGACAGTTATTTTTGTTGAAACACAAAAAATGAACATTAAGATTAATAAAATATCAAAAGGAAAACAAACATTTGTATTTCTTGACTCCTAATAATACCAAGAGAATTTGCCCAATGTTAGAAAAACTAAAGAAAAACACATCAGCTACTTAGCAAATAATATGTATGATCCCCCCACCCCACCATCAACCAATGAAACATGGGAGTTAAGACGCCCACTTGCTGTGTTACCACTAACAACATCCGCAACTAACATGAACAGCAAAGTTAAAAACAGCCATTCTCCTTTTATCCAAGCACTTTAAACTGAGTTCTTGAAATACATAGGGTCCAATGCCAGTAGAATATAGAATAAGATGCCATGATATGGCACAATGTGATGCAATGCAGTTCCATACTGTCTGTCAGTACTATGATGTATGATATGATATATTATGTTGACACAGTGTAATATGTTGCACCAACAGTACAATATGACACCCAATACATGCTGGCATACTGCTGCCCAGCCCTTATACAAAATGGAACAAAGCAGTCCTTTGTACTGAAAGCAAATAGTCTTTTAAACAGATGAGACAATGTGTGTTTTGTTTTTAATTTTTTTTTTGGTCAGCAGCTCTGAACTGATACAAGCTTCATGTTTCGTCTTTTACGAGAACATGTTTTAATCTCATTTGAATTTATTTTTATTTTTTGTCAAAAACTGGATAATCATGGTGCTTAAGTTAGTAGCATGCACCAAAGCCATGGGCTTCTGTGCATGTCATTTACATTCTATTGTTGTTAAGTGCATTTTGATTTTGTGCCTTAATTTATAATTTTTTTTTATGAAATCAGTAGGGTAAGGCCAAAAGACAATTCAAAGTTCCCTACATGAATTAAATTGGGTAGCACTTTCGCCTTGCAGCAAGAAGGTCCCAGGTTCGATTCCTTCTTTGTGCATGGAGTTTGCATGTTCTCCCTGTGCATTCGTGGGTTCTCTCCAGGTACTCCGTCTTCCTCCCACGGTCAAAAAACATGACTGTTAGGTTAATTGGCTCCTCTAAATTCTCCTTAGGTGTGAATATGTGCATGACTGGTAGTTTGTCCTGTTTGTCTCTGTGTTGCCCTGCAATGGACTGGTGACCTGTCCAGCGTGTACCCCACCTCTCCCCCATAGACAGCTGGAGATAGGCACCAGCACCCCTCGCGACCCCAAATGGGATTTAGTGTGACAGAAAATATATTGATTGAAAATAAAGGCAGAATAACATGGCCAATGTCATGAGTTCACACACTGAGCAAAATTTCACCATTGGGAAATTGAACAAAAAAATCTACAATATTACAATATGTCTAATAGTTTTCTTGCAAAATCTTGGAATTCAATGGTTTGACGATAGCTGCCATCACAGAGCATCACCAAAAAGGCTGTTATGAAAGCCAACTTTAATATTAGATATGTTATAAAAGGGATAAAGATGATTAACAGACTAACAGTACCAAGAGCACAGGATATATCACAAAGACATAAGCGAAATTTTATGAAATGTAATAAAATTAAATGAAACAATGTCCCACAAAATATCAACCATAGGAACAGCTGATTATCAAAAACATCAAAATACTTTAATTTTAGTGCCTCTAGCAAATGCTTATGGGACGTATAGTAATATCAAAAGTTATACATCAATGTTGCATCACATAAGTTTTAATTTATATCTGTGTCCTAAATGTTTATTTTTCTTTGGTTAAAAAACCCTGGGTTTGCTAATCCACAGTGCCAAATTTAACCAAGCTCTTTGCAGTAAACAGCCATCCCCTGGAACCCCCCTCCTGACAATGAAACACCAGATAACATACTCTAGCTACCCCTCATAAACTTACTGCGTTACCACCCATAACACCAACAATCCTGCAAAACTTAAGAGGATTCCTATATTAGTGCAACCACCATTTGTTATGTTTATTCCTGATATCTCCCAGAACCTGGAACATGTTTTTACAAAGGTTTGTTGCATAGAGTCAGGATCAATCTAAAAGGAAAAACTGCAACAAAAAAGCCATCAAAATCATCAAAGGATGGAGAGCAGATACTGACACATAATACATGCAGATCACAGTGATTTTCTGTGGAGGAGTGTTTCCTGTTACTTACTGGCTTGCATTAGCTGCCCCTGCCGTCCAAACACCTGGGAGAAGGTGGCATGGCTGCAGGTGAGGGTGTCCTCCATGGCACTCCCACTTGCTGAAGAGCCAGAAATAGAGTGGAAAGATAAGGGAAGGTCAGGCAGACTGCGTCACTTCAAGATCACTGAAAGGAGGAAAAGTGGACAGCTGAGAACAAAGAGGAAAAGAGAGAAGGTTGATGCCTGCCTTGAGCTGGTGTGTGATGTCTGGTGATGGTTGCACTCCTGTGGAGCTGTCCTGCTGCTGCGGCTGGGGAGTGAAATACGGCTCGTCGCTGCTTACACCAGTACGAACAGAAGTGCTCGCCTGCACTGATGGGTGGCAGGGCAGGGGGGGCGGGGTGGGCTGGATCCTCGTCAGCTAGTGTGCAGGAGAGAAAGTTCTCTGAATGTGCGCCTGCGAAAGCATTTCAGAGTGCAGATGTGATGTGATGCAGGCAGCGCAGGTAGCTGAGCTAGAGGCACACTCTGATCGTGTTCATCTTCATCCATACAGACTGACAATCCTCTATGGCTCCAGACAGGCTGGGTGAAGGGAGGGTGAGAGGGGAGAGGCAGCATCTCCACCAGGTAAAAGTCAATCCAGCGCTCAATCTGAAGTAGACAGCAGCAGTGTGTATCTTTTGAACATAAGACAGCACCTTTTTTATTATCATCCATGCCCCCCCACACACACCCGCACACACACACACACTCTACAACCTTCATTTGATTTACCTCAGCAGTAACATTTCCCTCTCGCTCCCCGCACATCTCTATTACCGCCCTTACCCCACCTCATGCAAATTCCCCCCCCTCAATCCATCTTAAAGCTTGGGCCGCTGCCGGGAAAAAGACTCCAGGCAAATGAGTGCTTCATCTTCCCCCCACCTCTCCAGTGTAGAAGAGAATGGGGAGAAAAAAGAAGAATGAACAAGTGGAAGAGTTGTATTAAAAGTAAAAGCAGGACTTGTACAGCTGGTAGTTTCTAGAGGCTTCGGCATGAAAAGGAATTTTGGAAAAGTGCTGAACATAAAAATACAAAAACACAATGAAACCCCTGTGAACAAGCCTTAAACGCAGCAGCTCGGCTGAAGTTAACATGAAGCACCTTCCACGCACTAAAGCAAGTAACCTGGATATGTCGTAATGATGACTGGAATTACCACAGGGCGAGATTAGGATGTCAGGACTCTGAAAGTTGGACCCAGAATTCAGGCAGACAGACTGAAGTGATTTATAAAAGCGTTTATTGACTATAATAAACCCCAGCAGGACAGCAGCTAGGGATAAATGGCCAGAACCTCTGTAGAGGGGAAAGTGCAGGTTAGTGACTGGGTAACTCAAACAGAGGATGATAACAAGCATGTGAGTCACTAACCTGGTTATTAAGTTCAGTCCAAGCCCAGAGGAAGGAGTGGAATCCAGCCAGGTGACTTTACACAGCCCATGGCGGATGCCCCCCAGAGAGTTTCAGGTGCCAAAGGAAAGAGGGCTGCAGAGCCAGCTGACAAGAAGAAGCCAGCAGACAGTTTCTGAAAGGAGAAGCCAAAACCGGTGTTGAGGAGGTAACCAGAAGTCCAAGCCAGAAGATGAGGGATCTGAAGAGGTACGGTAGGGAAATCCAAGCCAGGGTCAGAAGACAGATCCGAGGTCAAAAGCAGGCAGAATCCAGCAGGAGTCCGAAGACAGGTCAGGCAAACAGGTCAGAACAGGGGCAGACAGGCTAAGAGGTCTAGGAGCAGAAACTAGTCAGGATCAGGCAATCAGAGTTACAAACTCGATACGCTAGAGAACTCTCTCTTATGGCTTGAATAATCTTGCACTGATGGCTCAGGGATAAACAGTTAAAGTAGAAGCTTGAACAGGTGGATCTGATAAAAGGTAGTGAAAACTGGGCAGGGATAGGTAGCTGGAGGGACTGAACCAATAATCCAGTCATCAGTGCCAAGATCCTGACAAAGGACACATTAGGAGATCTTAAAATCCCTTATTCTACTTGGAAGCCTGTGGGAGAAAGCCAGAGTACCCAGAGAGAACCACATGCACAGGGAGAACATGCAAACCCCATGCAGAAAGACCAGGAATTGAACCTGGGACCCACTGCACCCAGGTGCAGCTCAGAACTGTTGTCTGTAAAATGTTAAAAGCTTGTGATATTAGTCTAAAACAGTTGTATTCCTGACCTTTCTGAAGTGACTTGTGAATTAAGCAATGGAGGAATTCTGAAGTTAGACTGGGTTTTATTTAAGGGTAACAAGAGGAACAGGGCAGATAATGCAAATTTAGCCCAGCTTTTTTTAATTATTCTTATTTTTAAATCTATTCTTAACCATGCTGTAATCTGTTGTGCAAAGTTAAAGCTCTTTCGGTAATCTATTAAACTAAATCCATAGCCTAGCCTTCCTGCAGCTGGTAAACTGGTTTACAGGCAGTTTCTTCCTGTGCTGGGACCCCACCCCCTTGGGAACTCATTGTTGCGAAGCCATCTCTCACACTACGCCTCAGCAAGGTGATCTCACCTGGATCTGATCACAGCACTCACTTCCTCAAATTAAGATTTCTTATTTTGATAGGAAGTGGCAATACGCTCCATAAACCAAAGCTAGAGGTTGGATCCAGGCAACAGAGGATCAGTATTAGTGGGTGTTTCTGCAATCTAAACTACAGAGTTCAAACCATGCGACAAAATCACAACGTGGCATTAAATAACTGTAAAAGAAGGTCTGGCTGATTGACTAAAAATCTCTTCAAACTGGGCTGCATACAAAGCAAAACTAAAAACTGCAAAATGCAGAGATCAAACCAGACATTTCAGAAACAATGACAAATCTCAAATCCCATCTCCAAGTCTGTGAGACAAATGCCCAGCAGAATAAAGCTCTCCATCTTCATCAGCTTTAATGTTATTCTCTTTGAACAGGAAACAGGGGCACAGGGAGCTTTTTTTGGAGTTGTGTATTTTCATATATAGGCAATTGCCCCACGCTGCTTCTTTCTCTGCCTGCTATATTTTTTTTACTGTTTTTATCCAGTAAACAGATTATATTTGAATTTTTAAATCCCCACAATCCAGTTGGATGTAGGTTTCCTATTTTATGCTGTGTTTTCTTCTGTATGAAATGCTAATGCCCACATCTGTATTTGAGCTTCAGAGGTTATTCAAGGCTTTGCTGTCTTTCATTTTTATGTCTACAGATGGAGGTCAGGTGGATATTAAATATATCGAAAAAGGAAGTGAGGGTAAGAAAAGTACAAATCGTATCTTTTGATACAATTTGCATGCATCGATTAAAATGCATAGAATTAACCATATGCAAGACAAATTGTAAGATTAACTGAGTCTGATGTTTATTAAGTTATGACTCCATTTTTGGGGGTTTTTTTGTTTTCTTTTTTTTTTTTTGCTTTATTCTGTTAAGATATTATGAAATTTCAATATCAATATACCTGCAGTAAATTATTATCCTGGTATTTTCCCACCATGGAAAAAAGTTTTTTTTCCTCCTAATCCAAAGCCCCCTGATTTTCAGACTGTAGATCAGTGAGTGTACCTTGGCTTTTATAAACAGTACTCAAAAGATCGTCAATTTGCAAGTGAATTAAAAGAAGAAAAACAAGATGGATAGACGAGCGGACGGGTCCCTGCTGATGTTCACCAATCCCCTTTAGACCTCAAATCACCTGGAACAGAAATGACATATCTATGGTCTTAGCCAATTGAAAAGTATGTATTTCATCATTTGAATGATGCTTGTTAAAGACTGTTTTCATTACAATCCAATTACATTTAGACTCTTGCTATGAGACAGCTTCAGGCATTAGACAAACGAAGCATTGCTTTGAAACTGGAGAAAAAATAAATGTCATTGAAAGCATAGATTTAGGTCGTTGCAAACTAATGAAATTGCTTTCAGTATAATTTAAGAAGTTTCAGTGGTAGTATTTAAAAAAAAATCTTTAATATTGAAGTGAGTATAGTTTCAGTTGTTTTTGTTTTTTCATACAGTATACAGACTTTTCTTTAACTGATCTTAACTGTTTGTATTCAGGAAATGACAACAGGTCTGACATAGTTATTGAGTAAAGTTAACCCTATAGTCGACCGCAAGCCAAAAAAACACACCCCTTTTGGATCAACCACACGGCGTTCACGGCGTGTGGTTTTTGCTACACTGAAACTTGGAGGCTGTTCTTCGAATATCAAGACTAAAGAAAGTACTCAGCTCGTTCCAGCAACTGCATTTGTCTTCCATTTGTGCTAAATCATTTTAAGTTTTTATATATATTGCATTTATTAAACTGTTCTTTTCCACCTGTCTACATCCTCAATGTTTTTGGGTCAGGCTCAATGTCATTTCATTTGCCAATTTCTTACTAACTGTATGATTAATTGTTATACAGTATGTTAGCAGCATAACTATATCTCTATAGTTATGCTATAGGCTTTGACTTCTGGAGGACATAGGGACCCCCATTTCATCATTCTGCTTCATTCTATCTCTCTTCTCCCACTCTGCACAATCTGTTAGTTCAATCTCTAACGTTATGCTCTCTCTGCTTTTTCTCATAGTAGCTTCTGCCATCAACACCTTTGTTTATAGATGTTGGAGATCAGCCTGTTTTTTCCAGTGTAGTCCTGTTTCTCTGACTTTGACTGGCTGGATGTGCCTCTCTTCATCCTCTGACATGGAAGTTGGCTCGAAGCTCGTCTGCCTGGCTGTGTGTTTCTTGGACTGGGACGCCTTCTACAGTTGCTTTTTGTATCTCTGCTTCTGTCTCCTTGAACCCTAGTCGGCCTAGGGCAGATGGCCGCCACACTGAGCCTGGTTCTGCTGGAGGTTTCCTTCCTGTTAAAGGGAGTTTTTCCTCTCCACTGTCGCTAAAAGCATGCTTAGTGTGAGGGGTTGCATTCGAGTCAATGAGTTGATGCAATCAAGTTTTCCTTAGATAGAAAACTTTGAATCAATTGGACTTTATGATCTGGTGAACTGTAAAGTGCCTTGAGATGACATGTGTTGTGAATTGGCACCATATAAAAAAATGAATTGAAATTGAAATTATATGTTTAGTTTACCCTATTAAAAAGAACAGCAATGCATTTTAAGTTCATTGATAATTAACTGTAAGCGAGTTTTTAAAGAAACATTACCAACCATTATAAGAGTTTATGTCTACAATGAGACCTGTACACAGATGCTGTACACATACTGTACATAAATTTTCAACATGGAGGTCATTGCCTTATTAGATATTACATGCAATCTATATTTTAAATTACATTAATGTTCTTGACATTAAGTTTTTGGTTCTCTGAGTCATGCCGTTCATTGGAATAAAAAATAAGGTATTTTTCCACTTCATTTCTATGCTGAAGAACATGAAAAAATTAGTTAGGATAAAATTTGTTTTCCTCAAGAGAAAATTGTCAGCAGGCATCAATAATGGATATAAGAGAGGTTTTTTTCCTATTAAAAAAGAGGCATGTCTAAAAATAATCCTCAATTTATTTTGCCCAGTGCCAAGATTCACTCCATTTTAAACAAACTTACAAAGGGTGGATAGAGGACATTTTAAAATGAACATGGCACCTTTATTCATCTGTACACCGATGTATCTGATGTGTAAGGGTCTCTCCTAGTCTTTGGCCGATTGTGGTTGAATTTCCTGTGAGCTGCCATTCTAAAATAGTTTAATGGGTGTTCCTCCATTCCAAACAAAGTCACCTATCCGAAATTATAAAGTCGTGACCTAATCATCTTGGATTGTCTAAATCATGCGAAGGCACAGTCTCCGTTCATGTAAACTTTTGAATTTGAAAAATGAAACAAAAAAAGATTTATCTTTAATTTTTCTAGTATTTAGCAAATGAGATTAAAACAAACATGTTGTTTTTTTTTATCTAGGACAAATATAGTTTTGGACTTAATGGTATGCAAAAGCTAACAGTACCCTACCCGAATAGCCTTCATTAAAGAGGGAGGGCTGGGAATTATGGATTGTTGTGCTGTTGGACATCCTTAATAACAGATCTCTGAGAAGCTAAAACAAGTCGTTGCCACTTTAACATATATTTGCTTTAGGTGAAAATTGCCAGTAGTGGTGAATTGCTGTTGCTTACACTGCCTTCATGCTTTAACCACATACACTATTATGCTTGTATCCAGCCGGAATAACTACCTGGAAGAAAAAATGAAGCGGTGCAAAAACACTTTTTTAGGTTGTTCGGCGCTAGTCTCTGTATGCATGCTTGTCTTGCCTCTGTCTTTTAAGTTGCTCCTGGTGACCAACATCTACTGTAAGTCATTTGAATATTGGTAATGACCTCTAAACAGAACCTCAGATCTCAACTATCTCATTATTAAAGGTGTAGTGAAGGATGTTCTTTTTCCAGGTGTATCTTTAAATTAGTGGTCCTCCTAATTGTCAATCATTAAGCTGATATGTTTATGTAAGGCCGTCCTACCTACTTGTCCCCATTTTCCCTTAGCTGTGGTGAGTCTGACATAGTTGAAGAATTGCACATCTTCTCTTGGAAAGTAAGCTTGTATGAGCGATGTAAACAGCAACTTTTAAACACAGTGTTCACAAGGAGAAATGGACTTGTGCACGCTCTTGCACACGCTTAATAGGCATTCCCTTTCGGGAGTGGATACAAGGTTGTGCATGTGCATTTCTTTTTTAAGTGGAGAGGAAGGGTCTTTTCAAAAGTTTGTGAAAATCCTTCACTATACCTTTAAGTAAGCTCCTAGTTTTCCTAAAAGCAATTAATAAAATGCTTGTTTTCTTTATTTCTTATTTATTCAAAGAGCTCTGCAATGGAGTTAATGTCCCGTGAAGACCTTGCAGTGACAATAAAAGCCAGCTTTTCATCTTTGTAGAAGGGGTCTCATCTTTGTGACAGTTTTAGTTGTGTGATTGCATCTGAGGATGGCAGCGTCAGCATGGTGCTGAGTCCATCCAGCACACAAGTCCACTCTGAAATATTTGTGCAGACATTTATGTCTCCCTCAGGAGAATCTGTAACTCCCTCTCTCTTTCTTCCATCAAGTTAAAATTTCAGATCTTACAATATTTACCTGCAAGGTTAACAACATTCCTGTCGCTCTCTGCTGCAAACGCAAAATCCCAACTTTGCAATGTGACACTTATTCAAGGAAGCAAATATAGTGAACAAACATTCTTACCCTTTGACAGAAAAGGTCACATTTACAGATTTTAGATTCCTACTGGAAAAAGAAATCTGAATTTATTTCAGGTTAAGCAGAAAAACCTCCGCTCATACAGATGGGAACTCCAGATGGCTGAATGTTAAAACTGATTCAAAAGGTTCTTCAAAAAATAAAAACAAATGAAAATCTGAAGAGCAAGGTGTGCTTTTATGTCAACATGCCTCTACTGGGAAAAAAATATATACTTTAGAAGTCCTCTATGTAATAAATTCAATCCATTAACGTGTGATTGTTGCTGTGTCCAGATTAAGTTGATCTGTAGATGCCTCTGAAGATAGCGGAAGGAAATTAGCCCCTATTCTGGTAAGGTTCAGCATAACTATACAAAATATAAACATAATACAGCTAAATATAAAACACACCACATTTTTTAGATTTTATTTTGTACAAAATCAATTGTGCATCACTAATACCTACAACTATCTCTTTAGTCTGTCAAAAAAATGCAAGATAATCTGTTTCTCTTTGGAAAAATTAGGGTTTTAAAAACAATTAAATCTAAACTCCAGTGAAGTTTCTCTTAAAGTTCTGATGTGCTAATTTTATACATTTTCCTTTAATATAGCTACAGTAGTTCCTCATTTCATTTAAAATTTAAATTTGAACAAAAGGTATTTAATTTCTCTGGATGATTTTGTATCCCCTCTATATCACATAATAAAGTGCCTGATGTCTGTGAACGTCTTCTAAACCTAAATCTGCCTCCCTGCCATATCAAGTGTAATTCAGTCAAGTCAGGCAGACATAGAGCTGCGTGGAATTGCATTTTTATGAATAGAGCAGCAGCAACGTGCACAGCAATCAGTGGAGAGTGCAGCGATATTTCACCCTGACAGCATGAGTATTGTGTAGCACTCCTTCAACTACACACACAAACAGAAAGCCGAAGGCCCATAAACTACATCCGGCTATAAACCCCAGCATCACAGCAGTGGGGCCAGATAAACACGGCTCCATGTGAAAGACAACAAATCCAACCCTGTGGATGGAATCCAGCATCCATTTCATGACCCCATCCATCAACACGTTATGAGGATGCCTTCTGAAAGGATTCAGTTTGTTGGAGAGTTTTTGGGGTATTTTTATTTCACATGTAAAAAGCAAATTTTTGATACCAGCCACTGAGCAGAGGGTTTGACAGTTAATAAAGAAATGTAGGCATGAAACATGAGGTCTGACCAGAAATAAACTCGGCCAATTCGCAAGGAGCCAGAAGTGTTTCATCAGAGGAACGGAGGCGTCTCCGTTCGGCCTTCCAGATCTCCTTCATAATAATCTTCAATTAAGGTGAACCCTAAAAATATCCCTCCTGTCATCATATTACTTAGTTTATTTTCTATAAATAGAGATTTGAAGCATCTAAAAGATTCAATTCAATTTGAAGTATTTGTTACTATAATTGGAATAATAAAAAAAAATAATAAAAAAAAATAATAAAAAATAAATGGAAGTAATTTCACTTTTTTGGGGGGGCAGAGCAGCCAGAGTCCCGATTTCGAATCTGTAGAGTGAGCTACAAATTAGGCTGAGGGGAAGGAGGCCTTCCATCCTCAGAGAATTGAAACTCTTTCCCTGAAAATGATTAAGGAAAATTATTGTAAAAGAAAAAAAAAGCAAAATGCTGCTTATCTATAAAATATTTTTCTATTGCTTATTGAAAAGACAATTCATATTTTTAACAAATCATGTTTTATAAAATGTAAATAAAACAGATACATTTTTAATTTCCTTCCAGAACCCACCGTCCTACCATATCGTGTTTCTATCTTTTGAGATATGCCCGCCTCATTTCCTGTCAGAAACGTCTAGGTTGAATAAAAAGAAAGTAAATCTGCCTTTGCTGTGAGTAATTCTACC
>JAGKQL010004761.1:0-13210 GCA_018398635.1 Cyprinodon brontotheroides
AAAAAATTGAATCATATTGGGTAGAAAAATTCAGGATAGATTTTTAAGCCATTAAAAAAAAATGTATCTGGTTAGACAAAGAAATAAATTATGATAAATACAAAAACAGAAGCAATTTGTAAAAGACATGAAAAAAGGACATGAACACATATTCATACTGATTGCAGAATCCTTATTACCGTATTTCATCTTCCTTTATATTCTGGCATATTTGAGTTCAGCTACTGCTGTTCGATAGAGTAAATGTTGTTGAATCTTCCATTTCTTGCTTTAGTTGATCTGTAACATCTTCTTAACAGGAGCATTTAATACAGACCATGAACTAAGTGACAAGTGTTATTTATTTTATGAGTGAGGGGGTAAAAACCCTGAATTTCTTCAAGTGTGAGGAGTCGGCAGCCAACAACCTTTAACTACAGTAATTACCCACTTTTCTCTGGAAAGATGGAGTACTAATAAAAGGAGAACAGGATTTTCTGGGATCATGATTAGATGTTATTTTTTATAATCATTCTCAAGAATTATATGTGATAATGCAACTTTATTACTACATCCAATAACAATTTAAAAGACATTAAGACTAAAATGCTTTTAAACAATTGCAAACCCTGATATGTTATTATGAGATTGTAAGTCACTGGTAGGTTGGATTACAGCATTAATTTAAACATGGACAGTCCTGTATATATATTTTAATAGAGCATCTAAATATCACTGCTTTCTTCTGTAAGATGATAATAAAAATCCCAAAAATTCATCCAAGATATCATGAAAAAAAGTGGATTTCTTTGGATCTGCTTATTCCTTTTGGTACTACTTCCAGATCCCTGAAGGTTCCATGTTTATCTATTTAAATAATTATACTCAGTTTAAAAAGAAATGGAATTTCAGGCCATATTATTCAGGAATAAGAGAGATTCTGCCCACGAAAAAACATTTTTAGTTTAAAATGTACGAATCAACCTGAAAAGAAGTGTAACACCTAAGATACTGACTGAAGCTGGTAAGAGAACATTTTTATGCAACGTAAAACAAGTAATGCACACAGAGGAGCCTCTAAGCAAGGAGGAATCTGTTACAAAACAATATAAAAATACAGTTATAAGTTTTGATTAAAAAAAAAAGTTTAAGACATCACTATTGTTACAGCCTCACCATTCGTGGCCGTTTTCCTTACGGAAAGGTAATGTGGAGCCCCGTGGAACTGAAATGTGACACAAAAGCCACAGAATCTGTGAAAATATGCATGTCTTCCTTCTGGTTAACTAACAGTTGGTAATCAGCTAGATTCTGCTTTCTCTTAGGATGCAACTGGATCCTCCAAGTAGTTCAAAAATACATATCTTGTGAAGTCTCACTGTATCACTTCTCCATTTCCCAAAATGGAAAAAATCTACAAATGTCTGACCATCTTTAAACTAAGGATGCGCAAAGTTTAGATCTTTAAGCATTGAAATCACAGTTAAAGGTTGAATTAGAAGGTCCTCAAATTAAAAAATAGTCAGGATTTAAATATTTGACTAAATTTATTGGATATTCAAGTTTGATTGGTTATTGTTGTATATATAATGTATAAATAAAAATCAACATCTAATGTTATATATTTACAACATTCTGGCACCCCCTTCTGACTGTTCATTGTACTGCACGTCAAATAAAAAAAATGTACCTTCTGAAACAGACTTAGCTTCTCGCTATTAATCAAGTCATCCTTTTGAAGCAATGTTTACAGGCTTACATTTCTGACAAAGGCTAAAAGTAAAATGGTAATTTCTTAGATTTTGCATTTTTCTTTTATAAAGATTTCTCCTGATTTACCTACTTTGCCCAAGTTTAAAGTCCTCCAAACAATATATCATATCTACTTCTCCAGCATTTTTAATAAAACAAAACAGTCTATTAAAAGTAAGCCAAATGTTAAAATCAAGTGAAATAAAAGTCATTCAGAATGTTCTAAAAAAAAAACAATCTAACTGGAAAAAAAGGATATCAAAACTTCCTTTATGACGGTTCTATTTAATTTAAACTTTAATTCTATTTAATTCTAGATTAAATTGATAAGCTAGTAAAATAATAAATTGATTAATTAATACATTTTTTATTGCTTTAATTAAAAACAATAAGTTTAAGTTATTAACAATCTGAGAAGGATGGGTGGAAAAAAGAATGCTGTCATAAGCAACAACTGGTTAGAAAGGCTTTTATTGATAAGTGCAATAAAAGTGTGGGAAATATTTTACAATACTGTCCACTATGATGTTTATCAACAATTATATCATTTGCACCATTATGAAATAATATTTATATATTTAATTTGTTTTCTAAATCTAGCAACAGACACCTAAGGCACCTATAGGCTTAATAAACATTTAATATTGTCCATAAACAGCATCATTATAATAGAAAGGTCCTGATTTCTCCTGATCACTTGTCCTTCCTTTTTTCTGGTGACCAGTAACCTGTAGGAATACAATAACCATGATTAATAAATATCCCCACTTCTGCTTGCTTGATGCTTAATCAGAGACAGCATCATCAGTTACACCGTTTCTCCACATGGATCTCCAGCTGTACCTCCTCCTACACACCTGGGCCAGGAGGAGGACAGGAGGACATGAGAGCACCTGCTCAGAGCTTAGCAGATTTAGAGGAGGCTATACCCAACAGCGCAGAGATGTCATTGGCCGAGGTCAACCACGCCCCGCCATCCGCCACCAGGACGGCCCCGGTCATGTAAGAAGAGGCTCGACTGGCCAGGAAAAGAGTGCAGTGGGCCATCTCTGTCTTGTTGCCAGCTCGCTGCAGAGGAATGGACTGGAAAGAACCTGCAGCCTCTGCACCAGAACCACCTGGGCATTCAGTAAAACATTAAAAGACATTCATAAAATCCCTTCACATATAATATTTCAATGTAGGGCCTTTAAAACTCACTATGATTGAGAAAAATATATATAAAAGTTTTCAATATTTACCAAGTCGCCGAAAACCCTCAGTACCAGAGATTGGTCCAGGGGCCACAGCATTGACCCTAACTCCACTGGGCCCCCACTCTACAGCCAAGTGTTTGGTCATGGCATCTAAAACACCAGATAAGCAACATCTAGTAATCTGTGTCTGATTTTTAAATAAATGCAGAAAATGATATTTAAAGTACAGCTCTCACCATTTGCAGCTTTGGCAGAGCCAGCATGCACCTGAAGGGCCTGACCTCGGTACGCCAGCGTGGCAGAGATGTTGACTATGTTACCTCCATGATCCTACAGACAGAGGAAAGCATGTTTAACATCACATCAGGGGATCTTCAACTCTTAATCTAATGGTGGCAAAACATTCAATAATTCAAGCTATCTACTGCCCTCTATTGGTGAGAGTGAGAAGTTCATGGAGTCTACCTCAATGACAGTATTCTTTAACATCAAGCAGCAACCTTTGCTGAGATTACCGGTGAGTGAAGATAGAAAAAAAACAGTGGAAAAAAACTAAAATTACATTAAATAACCAAAAACAAAAAAGAAAAAGGCTAAAAGAAAACAATATTTAAATAACCGCCTTTTCCAAACTATGCAACAGAAAACTGCTGTTTGTAAACTATTGTGATCACAGATGGTTGCCTGTCAATTACTGCATTGTAAAAGCTTTTATTTTAATTTATGCATTTATTAGGGCAGATTCTGACAGATAGACCAGAATAATGTGTTAATAGATTCTTATTTTTCCTCATGGTTATTTACAGCACCAGTTATTTTTACCCAGTCTATCTGCTGTGAACCTCATTGAACATTTATATCAGGAGCTCTTACAGTATGTAAGAGGGAAATATTTTTAAAACAAGGCTTTACAAATAATTAAAAACAAAAATAAATATAATACCTAGTAAAGGGCGGACATTTCAGACTGTCGTCAGCATCCTATATAAGAGATTAGCATGTATGGAGAATATTTCCATACCTTAACTTTGACATTTTCACTTTAAAGCTGCAAAAATTTAATACACTTTAAAAATATAAAACAAGAGAACTCTACTTTAGGGCTGAAACAATTAATCAAATTAATTATGATTAATCAATCATTAAAATAATACTCAACTAATAGAGTAATCTATTAATCGTTAACTGGAGTATAGAAACAAAAATATGCCTTTAGCTAACAGAGTGAGTAGTAACTATACAACAATTGTAAAAGAAATAAAAATAAATAAATATATTGCATTTAAGATGAAAAAAACATTTTGTTCTATCCAGAACTCAAGTAGAAATGTCTTTTGTTTTACCCGGTTTAATTTAGTAAAAAAAATCTTTAAGGAACCTTTTGCTATCCGAATGTCAATCGAAAAAATTATCGTCAGATAACTCGATTTCCAAAATAATCATTAGTTGCAGCCCTACTCTGCTTAGCCTTCCTGTTCCCTGCTGAAAACCTTAATCTCTCATGCAGACTGAACAAACAACGTTTTAATGTTCTATACAAAGAACATATATTTTAATATACCTTCTTGGATTTCTTTTTCCCCTGGTTTCACTTTAAACCCCTAACTGCTATACGAGTAAAACATCTAACAATGTTTCCTTTATTTATTATTGTCAGGACTAACATATGTTGTGTTCAATGGACAGACATGATGGGATATTTTAGTTTCCATATCGCTTATTAAGCTGAAAAATCTTCTGATTCCAGTCACTAAACAATTTCGAAAAGCATCTCTTATTAGGTGAAAAAAGGCACATTTACCTATTTTTGATTCTGAAGTATTGAAAATGTTTTTGTTTTCATGAAACAATGTGTGAAGCATCTGTAAGAAGGGAGGCAGTCACGTACCTTGAACCACTTCTCATACACCACCTTGCTGGTGTTGAATGTCCCCATGGTGTCTATCTCCATCACAGTTTTGAAAGCATTAAAGGAGAGTGCAGAAGCAGGGCAGAGGAAGTTTCCAGCAGCATCTGTGTTAAGTAACATTTTTTTTACTGTCAGAATAAAGTATTTTTAGGTCTTTTAACAATAAAACTAACAGAACATCACATTGCTTTGCTTAAATGTTCAGGTTAACTATAAATTTAGGAATGCAGAAATGAAATTGATAAAGATTGTGCTGCATTGGCACCCCTCGTGATGTGCTATTTGGATATTTTTATTTGGTGGGAAGATGCCACAATAAGAAATGTTTTAGTAAATGTTTACAACCATCCAACAAGTAAAGTTTCTTTGTTTGTTTAAATCAGATCAAGGTTGTTTTTTTCCCTCATGCATACCCTAATCTTCACCTTTGTCAATTTATTAAACAGGTGTTTTGTACATCATTCCCCTGATGTGCACCGATGTTAATGGTTGGTTTCAGTTGTCACCTACTCTGGATCTACTTTTTCTCCATACAATTATGATTTTTGCACTGTTTTTCAACCAGCTCCTGTTTTTCTTTTCTTTTTAAAGAATTAAAATTATTTGTATGTGAACAGGTCTTTTTTTTAATTAATACATTACATTATATTTTTGTCCTTTTCTGAAATAAGATTTTCTCTTCTAGTGTTTCGCTTAACTTTTAAAATATATGTTCTTAAGCCTTGAACCCCACGGACCCACCCGCGGGGGTCCAGCTGCTACATGACCTCGTGATTTAATTTTACCAAACCCCAGTATTGATGTAAAACATATTTGGCACAGTTTGGTGACATTTATGGATAAATGTGCCAAAATGGCCCTCCGCCTAAGAAATTTCTCACTAATACCATTCTAAAATAAATATGATTAGTGCTCTGATTGAGTCCAAATTTGGTATATTTTTTACACAACATTTAGATCTGAAAAGTCTGTACTACTTTTTTTGTGCTATAAATATATTTTGGTAGTGTTTTTGCAATGTTTATTTCAAAAAGAAAATTTTGGTAGGATAAGCATATACAAAAATATTTGTATTTTGTCCCTAATATTTCAGGCAGGGTCAAAAGCTACAATGGTGCTGACACCAGAAAACCATTCTATATGACATCTTACCTTTACAGGCGTACCAAAGTTTCTTCTTAAATCTAATAGCTTTTGAGGCTATAGTTATTTACTTTTATTGTCGTTTTTTGTCAGGCAAGTATTTATACCCCTTGGGGTGTGTAAGAGGTTAAGTCCCTTGTCTACTTGTGTTTGCTACTACCTAATCCCCAGTGGCACAAGCTGCATGCTTAATAGTTTTTTTCTTTATAAACATGATCAGAGACAGAGGGCAGCTTATTTTTACCTTTAAAGTAGAAGGTCAAGATGTGCAAATACACACATTGATCTTTATTAGTCAGAAAATTGCTACTAGTACCTAAAAGTTCCCGTATCTGCACTTTAAAAAGTCCTAAGTAACTGGGACTATGAAAAACTGAGCTGGATCTTGTGAAGACATGAAGGAAAAATGTGTAGTCCAAAGCTCACTGCTGGAGAACTGCAGGTCGGAGTGGTATCATGGGGTCATTGGGTCTAAACAACCATTAGACCTTAATGGTTAGTTTTATTAACAACCAACAAGAAAATGTTCAGTCCCACTGCTATAAATGTTTACATTCATAAACCAGGAAATAAATATTTGTAAACCAGATGTAAATCAAATAAGATACTTCTATGAGTTAGAGCAATAAGAGAGGACTCTGGATGATAGGGAGAGATTGTGAAAAGAGGGCAGGTCAAAGATCCCTCTCTCTATGCTCTAACCTGCTAAAACAAGAACAATAAAAGTTTTCCTTTTACCACAATCGGGTTAAACATGAGATTAGGAGTTGACTCTTACTGTGGCAAGTTTCTTTTGTTAAAAAGCAAGTATTTTTTGACTATGAACTAATAAAAATGTATAAAATTTTATTTAAACAATAGTCTTGTGATTATGTAATAGTCTTTTGAGGTAACAAAGGTATAATGATAGAAGATAGAGGTTCAGATTGGGAAAAATAGGCAAACAAAAACTGTTCAGATGTAAGTTAAGTTAATTTAAGTGCAAAAAGAGGGAGAGGAGGGTATGAAAAATAAGATTAACTTCTCCATACCTCTTTTCAGACAATTTAGATTAATCAATGTCAGTTCTCCTGCTGTATATACCGACAGGTTTTGTTTATATTTATGTTTAGGTGAATTTAGTAAGTTTGGAAATTGTTTTTTTGTTTGGTTTTATGTTCAATCCATTTATTGTTGTTTGTCAAATTGTCTAAAATAAATTCCTTTTCATAACTTTACTCTCATTTCTTAGTGAACTAGCTGCACTGCATTAAGATTTGATCAACTTTTGGAAATCTAAGTGGATCCGTCACAATAAGGCAATGCAGGATAAGTTACGAACTGTTGATCAGGACGTCTAAGCGGCCGAACTCTTTCAGCGTCTCATCCACAGCTGCTATGATGCTCTCCGGCTGCCTCACGTCGATACGCAGAGGGAGGCAGCGTCGTCCTGACACAGCCGACAGCTTTACCGCTGCCTAGAAACACATTTTTATCTATTTAACACAAAGCTTTTGGCCTATAGATAAAATTCAGGCAGAAATGTGCAAATTAGAAGAAAACCTCTTTTAGTTTGTCCAGGTTTCTGCTGGCAATCACTGTATCACAACCATGTCTGTAAGAAGAAAGAAAATAACTTATTGAGACATTGAAGTAACAAATGGGAAAGCACGATATACTGTGAGGACTTTAGTCCTTCACCTCATAAAGATCTCAGCTATACGAAGTCCGATTCCAGATCCACCTCCTGTGATGAAAGCCACTTGATCTCTAAAACAGAAAACCGACTCTCCATCAGATGGTTTAACAAAACTTCAGCATCTTTCTGAGTGAAGCAACACAATCAGGACAGTTAACTGCACATTTCAGAAGCTTACTTGAGTAAATCTGGACTGTAGATGTGTGTGTAGGAAGCCAAGCAGTCATCTGAGCTCACATCTTCAGGCAGCTCTTCTCTTTTTCTGAGCTCTGCCATGCTGCTGAAAACAGAGAGAATCTTAACTCATCTCATTAGATGCAAAATCCAGGAGATACGGAAGCTTTCAAAGTATTCGCACCCCTCTCAACATTTGATACATTACAAATCAAAATGTTTTAAGATTTCATCCTATAAGATTTTTTATGGAGGAAAGAGTTGGGCATTTATCGTATCCTTTAGTCATGATAAGTTTCTAGTCAGGATAAGAAATTTGATTAATTAGAATCAATCCATCCATTTTGTTCCGCATTATCCGGGGCCGAGTCGCAGAGGCAGCAGTCTAAGCAGAGATGCCCAGACTTCCCGATCCACACACACCTCCTCCAGCTGTTCTGGGGCGACCCTGGGGAGCCATCAGGCCAGCTCAGAGACATAGTCCTTCCAGCGTGTTCTGGGCCTTGCACGAGGCCTCCTCCCAATGGGACATGCCTGGAACACCTCCTGAGGGAGGCGACCAGGAGGCATCCGGAACAGATGCCCGACCCACCTCAGCTGGCTCCTTTCAACGTGGAGAAGCAATTAGAATCCATGGTGAGTGAAAACTCCACAATCTGGGGGAATGGTCAGCTTGTTTTAACGATGCTTAAAAGGGGTTATTATGAGATGTTAAGTGATATAAAAGACTTATTTATGTACCGGTTGTCCTGAAGAAGCTGTATTTCAATGTGTATATTCTTTAAGAGTAATATTTGTGATTGCAGGGCTACGATTGCTGTGGTAAGCAGACACAGCCACACAGTTACCAAAGAAACTCTGTAAATAAGTTGTTTTTTTATAGTGAGATTTATATCCCCCTTCCAATTAATATTGGCTTCAGGATAGAGAGCTGAAGAGCAGCTCCATCTCACTGCGGAGCTGAGTCCGACGTGGTTTTTAGTCGTACAGTGTGAGCAGGTAGATCCCCATGAGGAAGCGTCCGGCCAAATATACACTCACGGCCACTTTATTAGGTACACCTATCCAACTGCTCGCTAACACTTATTTTCTAAGCAGCCAATCACATGGCGGCAACTCAGTGCATTTAGGCATGTAGACATGGTCAAGACAATCTCCTGCAGTTCAAACCGAGCATCAGTATGGGGAAGGAAGGTTTGGTGACGTGACTTTGAACGTGGCATGATTGTTGGTGCCAGAAGGGGGCTGGTCTGGTATTTCAGAAACTGCTGATCTACTGGGATTTTCACGCACAACCATCTCTAGGGTTTACAGAGAATGGTCGAAAAAGAAAAAACATCCAGTGGCGGCGGTTCTGTGGTAGGAAATGCCTTGTTGATGCCAGAGGTCAGAGGAGAATGGCCAGACTGGTTCGAGCTGATAGAAGGGCAACAGTGACTCAAATAATCACCACGTTACAATCAAGGTGGGCAGAAGAGCATCTCTGAACACTTTGGTACGTCGAACTTTGAGGCAGATGGGCTACAGCAGCAGAAGACCACACCGGGTGCCACTCCTTTCAGCTAAGAACAGGAAACTGAGGCTACAATTTGCACAAGCTCATGGGAATTGGACAATAGAAGATTGGAAAAGCGTTGCCTGGTCTGATGAGTCTCGATTTCTGCTGCTGACATTCGGATGGTAGGGTCAGAATTTGGCGTCTACAACATGAAAGCATGGATCCATCCTGCCTTGTATCAACGGTTCAGGCTGGTGGTGGTGGTGTCATGGTGTGGGGAATATTTTTCTTGGCACTCTTTGGGCCCCTTGGTACCAATTGAGCATCGTTGCAACGCCACAGCCTACCTGAGTATTGTTGCTGACCATGTCCATCCCTTTATGACCACAATGTACCCAACTTCTGATGGCTACTTTCAGCAGGATAATGCGCCATGTCATAAAGCTGGATTCATCTCAGGACTGGTTTCTTGAACATGACAATGAGTTCACTGTACTCAAATGGCCTCCACAGTCACCAGATCTCAATCCAATAGAGCATCTTTGGGATGTGTGGTGGAGCGGGAGATTCGCGGCATCATGGATGTGCAGCCGACAAATCTGCAGCACAGCAATGTGATGCCATCATGTCCAATATGGACCAAACTTCCTGAAATGCTTCCAGCACCTTGTTGAATCTATACCCACGAAAAAGTGAGGCAGTTCTGAAGGCAAAAAGGGGTCCAACCCGTTACTAGCATGGGGTACCTAATAAAGTGGCCGGTGAGTGTAAATCGTGAGTTGTGAGCTCACACTGTACGACTAAACCCTGCGGTTTTAGTCGTACAGTGTGGTTTAGTCAGTGTGAAGGTAGCATAAGGGCGGCCATGGCCACCTCTGGCTCCCCATCTAGCTCTGCCCCTGGTGGCACTTGCTGAAAAGCATTTAGGGAGCTGTGGTTTCAGGGATCAGAGCATAGATTTAGATGATAGAATGGTTTGGTCAAAGTCCAGACCTAAATCCAACTGGTAATCTGTGCAAAGATTAGAAAAAAGTAGAACACAGCAAAGAAGAGAAAAAAATGAGTAAAAGAAAAACAAAAATAACAATGAAATACATATTTTAAAAAAAAATAAATTGTGTGAATCACCTTAAAATCAGCAACAAATCACAGATGTTTTTGTGAGAAAATGTGGAAAAGATTTAAAGGGAGAACAATTTGCTGAGGCATTTTATGTCTGTTATTGTATGTAAAGAAGAAAAACCACCAGATCGCACCAATCATTGCAGCAGTTTATCTCCACTGAGAGTTTTTTGTGTAAAAATGTCACATTAAAAGCTGAAATCAACATATTTAAACTCACACAGCTCCTTTCGGTCCAGTCGTTTCTGTCGGTTTAGTTATTGAAGGAAATACGTGAAACAATTTTGCTTGTTTTCGGCTTCCAAACAAGCTTTTTTTTTTTATTTAACTTAAGTGAATTTAAACAGAACTAAAGCACAACTTGGTCACAAAAAACCTTCACAAAGTCAGACCTCAGGCTCTGCAGGAGCTCCTCCACAACATGGACCTTGGACGTGTTTTCACAGCCTTCCTAATAATGCATTGTGGGTAATGAAGTTTTTTTCCCTTTAAATTCATACATGTTGATATAACTCCAGCTGATATGTTAAATTGCGTCTAAAACTAAAAAAACAACCACAAAAAATACAAAATAACATCAACTAACGCTTGTTAGCATAAATTATTTAAAAACTGAAACAGTCCAGCAGAACTGCAATTAATAATCATAAAAAATTAAGATTTTTGGACATTTAGGCGTATCTAGTTGATTTAAAACCAAATGAAAACCAATACGTTGTGTGTTTCTACTAAAGAAAAAAAAAAAAGATTAAATGTAAAAACATTAGAAAAACAATTTTTTTTTTTTATTACAGAATTGTCTCAGTATTTGTTTTGGGCCTTTTTTCATGAATTACTGGAACAATGCAAAGCAGTATGGGGTTTATTAGCCTGTGGTTCTGCTGAAGTGTAATAGAACCCCAAGTTGTCTTAAAAATGGACTTGATGTTGTCTGGATTGCTGATTCTGCTGTTTGTTATCTTTCTGTTGACAAAACCCCATAGATTCCCTATGGAGTTAAGGTTAAGCCATGATACAGCGATTTCCTGATACAGTGATTTTTGAACATGGTTCCACAAATCATCATGGTCAATGGAGACGTCATACTGCAGCTGATGAAATTCGGATGTGACGGCTGCAGCTCATGGATCCACCTATATGTGCGGTCGCTCTTGAAGCCCCTGAATTGGCTTTGCTTCTTAAACCTCAAAATGATGCATTTTATCCATGCACCTTTTTTTCCCCTATTTTCCTCCAGAGAATGACTTAATAGGACGAACTTGTGAAAAATGCATGCAATTTCTTGCAGAGATTATAGATTTAAAAAGTGTTTCGTCTGAATTATTCAGAGAGTTGCTGTGAGATTGAGTGAGAAAATATTGCCAAGTCCAGATGTAAGAAGCTGACTAAAGCATTTATAGGATTAACTAATTATTTTAAATGTATTCATTTTGTTTATTAGTTAAATTGCATTGAATAGTTTAAAGGTTCTGGAGTTGATTATCATGGTCAAATATTATAAAAATATTATAACCTGATTAGAATGGTACATCTCTGAGATAACCTTTACCTGTCCTGTCACATTAAATTAGGTCTGTGGAAACTGTTGAACCTTTTGCTGAATTTGTAATAAAACAGCAAAATGAGGCAAAACAGAATCATGTTTATTGCTGAAAAATATTAGAATAAAGTTACATTGTATCATCAAACAAATCACAAAAACACTGGGTCGATGGAAGAAAGCAAACTTAGTAACAGTGTCCTCCATCTCCAGTAATAACCAGCTTCCGTCATGGCACCAGAGAGGGTCTCCACCTGTAAACCGACACCAAACCAAACAATCCTGAGTTTACAGTTACCCGGTCGATGCCCATCAGTCTGCATTAGTGCAATGATCCATATTGATCTGTGCTTTGGGAGTTACCACTGGGAGGGAAAAAAAAATAGCTCCATGCAATGGATATCTGGGATAATCTGTTCAAGGATGTGAGCAGCTGCATGTCTGAGAGGTTCTGGGTTGGAAGATGAGTGCCTCTGTAAATGGATTTATTCTATTAAAATTCATCCTGAGCAGAAGTGCTCATCAGTTTGTGCACTTTAAGGTCTTGAACTCAGACAGATTTGTTGGACAGCTCTCTCCATGTTAGACGTCCATTTCTTTAGCCTTTTTAAGTCTCCTTTGCCCCCTATCTGCCATGATGGATTTCACAGTCAGTCATCATTAGATGCATGTTGAATAGCCCACTTAAATAATTATCTAAAAAAATGATCAAAGTAAAAAGGCATGTCATTTAAGCCAAAAAAAGGAAAAAAAATTAGGCATTTAAAGTTTCATGCAATCTATTTCCAAGTATGAGAAATTAATGTTTTGCAGACAGGTGGCGCTGTAGGCCAACGTTATTTTATTGAATCTGTACAGAAACTGGCCTTGCATGCAAATATAGAACAGAATGAGACTCTGAAACAAAATATTCACCTTCTTTAAGTTTGTTCAGACACATTTATTTGAAGAAGAAACCTTTATACTAATATAATCTAAACCAGGGGTCTACAACCTGCGGCTCCAGAGCTGCATGTGGCCCTTTGGACCCTCTACACTGGCTCTTAAAAGTGGCTAAAAAAATTATATAAACAACTCATTAATGTACTGTGATAACAAACACCAGTCTTAGAAGCTTTGTAAATATTTTAATTGAATTTTCATCACAGAATGACATTAAAAAGAACCACAAATATGTTTTACAGCTATTTGCCTTTTAATTAGCTTTGAACCTGTTTTT
>JAGKQL010004762.1:0-13214 GCA_018398635.1 Cyprinodon brontotheroides
ATCAAAAGTGCATGCCACACCTCGTATTTTTACAAGTAAAAAAAAAAGAAATGGATGCCAATACTTTCAGCACATATAACAAATTAATCTACTCAAACGTGAAGTATTGCACCAAAGGTAAAGTTACAAACCTGCAATTAATATGGCTTAAACATTAAGCATAAGACCCAGGAAGATGTATCACTTAAACCTAAAATTAGAAATTAAAATGCAACATCTAATGTTTAGTTGCAAATTCAAATTCATTTCCATTTGCCTTTCTAAAAGTCATGACAATAAGATGGACCTTATCGGGTCTTATTATAATGTGTGTCAGTTTATTTCTCTCTAAACTGTGATAAATGTAAAGGGTTAAAGTTGCATTCAAATTTTCTGACGTGCTCCCTTGCCTTTTCTCTAAAAAGGTCCGAGGCAAATGCAAAAGCTCCCTAAGTGACAGCATGGAAGGAGCAACCGAATAACATCACTGTCACTGCATTCTAATATGACAAATAAATATGTAAATGACGTGCCTGGTACTGTGAAACCCAGTGAATATATTCATCTTTCTGTCATTCTGTTCTCACAAACACACACTGAAAATCAATCTTTGGCTGTGTCATTGGAGTGCTCAGATGGCTTCATGTCTCATCTCAGACACAGGACGAAAGAGGGTGGGGGGCATCACAACAGGATTCTGGATTATCCATTTATTCGCTGCAGAGGGCATTAGGGGCCTGTCAGTCCTCATTTACTCAGCCTGCACATGTACAAGACTTGAGCCGTGACAATAAACACATTTGGGTCTCTCCTACATAAGAAACATGCACATAAACTGCTTTCTAAATGACACAAATTGTGTGATTTCTCCAGCCCAAACTTTTTGCTGTTTTACATGCTGGTGTGAGGGGTCTTTGACTCTGAGGAAAACAATTTTCTACACTAAAACCCAAGCAGACAAGAAAAGAGGTTCCTCACACCAGCTTGAAAACTGCACTCTCACAGAGAAACACGGTAGTGGCAGTATGCTGCTTTTTCTTCAAGGAGGGGTAAGATGGCTGTTGAGAAATAAAAGAAAATATGGGAAAAAGTGAAACCAAAAAAAAAAAAAAAAAAGGAAAACCTGTTAGAGGCTTAAAAAACAGAACCAAAAAAGTTTTTTTAGGGGGTGCTTCAGAGGCTACCAATCTGTCTATAATATTAACAGATTAAGGTAGATATGCTTTAATGTCACATTTTATTAGTTTGTGCAAACCTACAAGTAAGAGATACAACAGGGTGCATCAATTCAGGACTGAGTTACATGTAAACAAAGATACGAACTGCTGCTCCCTTTGTGAAAAGTTAATAAATTTGTCTACTAAACCGAACATGTAGCTCTTCTCCGTGAAGTGCTGCTGTGATGTTTTTATTGCACTTCCAATGTATCACCTTTCAGTCAAATGGTCCCCACTACTGGGTTGTTTTTGTTCCTATTGCAAGTTTTTATGGAAATTCTGTAGTTTCCCTCATTTCTCCTGGGATTTCCTTTATGCTTTCTGGGTCTGTGATGAACGCCGGTTGGATTAGATGAGAATCTGTCTCGCAGAAGAAAAACCTAAATGAAACGAGGATCAAGACGCTTTTTTAGTCATATCAAAGGATATAGTAAGAAAAATAAAAAGTTTGATTTAAGGAATTTCACAAAGTGTGGTGGTTCGATCTTTTTTTTTTTAGAGACAAATTTGTATTTATCAATAAGTTTATCTTAAACAGAACCATGGGTTTTGCTAATGATTTTAAATATATTGTTAGCATTTTGACGAATGCGAGTTTTATTTACCAATAGTGCAGCCTGCAGTTTAAATCTACTATAGGTATCCTCATCATTAGTAGAGGTATTTTTTCACAGATTAGATTCATTTCATTACATGTCAGAAAAGTAACTGTTCAAAAATAATCCCATAATAAAACCAAAAACTGTACTAATCTAGATAAGCAAAGACAAGAAGATCCTGTGAGCAAATTTATTGTATACATTTTATTTAGGTCCATATCAAAAAATATTTTAGAGTTCTTATTTTCAACGTATGAAAGTTCAGTTCAGTAGCTCTAAGCTTTTAAAGCACAAACTTGCAAACTGCTTTAGAAAAGGGTTCATATTATCTTGGCAGTCTTCCTGAGTACAAACTGACCCTTGACTACACTCCAAATGGTCCAAGACCCCTGAAATGGTAGACCAGTCTGAGGATCACAAGCATCCAGCCAGTAGCAGCTGAGAACAGATGACTATTAATGTTTTAATCTGCATTTGGAAATAAAGAATCTTTAAAAAATGTGTTTGCTCAGTTATAATAAAACACAGTTCTCATTTAACTGACAGCTAGAAGCTTGGAGCTGTTTTTTTTATTTCAGTGGTTGCTTAAACACTAAAATATGTTTTTTGAAATGTTGGGAATATTATTCTAGTTATTAAAATTTATCATCTTTTCATCCCAAGTATAACTACAGTGGAACTCTGCTATAAATCAGGTAAAGCCATTATTATCAATACCGAAACACAACAGCCACTTGTCATTTTATTAAGGTACATTGTTAAATTGGATTTTGCCTGAGGCACTTGTTGTCATTCAAAGAAGATCTGATTTAACTTCTGGCTAGATAAGAAGCACAAATTCAAGTTACTTAGAAAACCTCATACCTGTCAACCAAAGATGTGCCATTTTGTCATTTAATTCCAGTGAAAAATGTGACTCAATAACTACTTTATTGCAAACCTTGTGGTTTAAAATAAGCTTTAAACACAATTTAGATATGTTTGTGATGTTTGTGCAGAAAGTATTGAAATCAAACCATAAATGTGAGCTTCTATACGCTTAGATTCACATCACACATTTGCTTCACTATATTGTTTGGATCTGTTCCTACAAGAAAACTAAATTATGAATACATTTTTTATTTGCGTGTAAAATGTCTCTAGTATCCTCCAGATTGTTACACAGCAGCGTCGGTAGAATTAATTCCACTTCCAGCTGCATGTGACAAACAGAACATTTGTGCCGCGCTGCAGGTTAATTCATAGCTTTGATGGATGCAGAATGGAGGCTGTGCTGCGAGCGCAGAAGAAACCATGGCAATTAGAAAAGCGAGTTGGCTGCCGCATGCACCGCTGGGCATAAATGAGTCTAGCGGCCCGGGCAACATAGGCAGAGCTTTAACACAACACCACAGACATGCCTAAGACTCCCATTGTGCCTCTCGCTAATCCATTTCCATCCTAACAAGCTGCTGCGTTCGAACCCAGCCATCCAACCACAAGCCTGTCCACCGTCTGCTGAGCTTGGTGCAGCTCCAGTTCTCTGACTTTCAGCAGCCATTTTAAGCTTTCAGACTACACCCACCCTGTTACATTGGACATTATATAGCAGTCACCAGCTGGTTGATCAATTACTGGATAAGTTTTGGCTTAAGAAGAAAATTTAAGACTAATTTGCACAAAATATATCCTCCCAATATGCTTTGAGACAAAGAGAAAAAAAGTCTGAATTATGAGGGTTTCTGCAGCTGTCCTCTGCATCACCTTTAGTTTCTTTGTCTGCATGTGGATTACCACTTCAACTCCCCGATATTCACGGTTCACTTGGAGCTCAGAAGACTCGTTCTGCCGGCGGAGGAATAAACATGAGGAAAAATGTGCGCCTTTAGTTTCTCACTAATAAAGCAGCATTACACCACTGAGAAATCAACGGTGCATTTTCTCCACCGAGCTTAAAACTGTTGAGATACTTGACAGCACTATTTATTGTCCTCACCGCTGAGAATGTTTCCTCAGGTGAAAGAGCTAAGTGGCTGACAAACAAGCAAAATTAAAACCAGCTTCAAAACATGCCTCTCTGAGAACATTTGGCCAGAAATCTCCAAGGACATTAAGATCCTGTGTTTTTTTTTTTTATTACCTTCTAAGCTCAATCTATTGATTTGCATAGATGCAACAAAATACACATGAGACAAAATAACTGTGGGAGATCTGCACAGTTTTGGGGTATTACATATTTCAGTTTATGGTAATTCACCAAGCATCTGTTGAGTTATTTCAACCTTCTAAAGAATGCTCCTGAGCTTTGGACTATACTGTAAAACAATCACAATTTAAAGGCAGTATGAGATATTTAATGTGATGAAACTTTAAAAAAAACATGCTTGTATCACAAGATACTTTAAACGCAATTTTTTTTTTTTTTTTTTTAACAGCATATCTTTAATTGCGTTCTTATATTGTTGGTATCGAATGATTTAGCAGAAACTGGTTCATAATTTTTTTAATTACCAAAACTTTTCTTTTGCTCAATGTTCTTTGGACATCAGACATGCATCGGTATCAGCTAAACATATCAAAATCATCACAATATCACAGTGCATAGTAATGTAATTGTAAGTGACTAATTAGATGCCTTATTTAATATGATATAGGTTGTCGAATGTAAGCAACTCTAAATATTTAAAGTAAATGCTTCAAAATTAAGGTAAATCATCAATGATATGGCTTTTACAATTTTTAAAGAGTATTTTCCCATTAAAGCCAATTCAAGATAAGCAAAGGTTTAATAAAATTGTTTTAAAACTCCTATAGAATTTCCCGTTATCAGGCTTAAATGGGTTTAAATCCTATAAAATGGGACGCCAGAGAGAGTCCCAGACAGAGCATGGCTTTTTTCCGATTCAAACACTTATGTCCACCCTCTGCAGATTAGTTTATACTGCAGGTATGCTGGATACCTGAAGCTTCTTCACTTTTTCCTTGCATACAAGAAAGACAAGCTTGGTCAACTGTCAACACCTTATGAAAGAATAGAGTAGAATTAAACTTTATTGTCATTACATAGTCAAGTATAAATCAACAAAATTCAGTCTCTCCATTTAACCCATCCCTTTGGGGAGCAGTGGGCGGTCATTTGCGGCGCCGAGGGAGCAGTGTGGGGGTTAAGGGTCTTGCTCAGGAACCCAGAGTGCAGGCTTTGGGGATCAAACCGGGTACTTGCAACCTTCTCTGAGCACAAGTGCACTGCTCCAACCATTAGCCCAATACCCCCCAAAGAGAGAGGGAGAGACATGCAGCAAAGGACCACTAGCCGGATTCAAACCCACGTCAAAGACCAAGGCCTCTGTACATGGGCTGTGCACATCAACCACTGCTCCACCGAAGCATATGATAAGATTCCAAAGGTTTTTGTTATTTAATAATGGGCAAATGTGCCGATATTACTGCAGTAATATTACTATTTAGTAATAATAATTGTACTAAATTGTGTTTTGGTTTATAATGTTTAACCAGGTAAAAGGCCAAATTACCATGACCTCTTTTATAAGCATGACCTGGCAAATAAAGGCAGCAGCACATCAGAGTGGGCAGAAAAAGGAACAATATTAATAATAAAGGGAGAAATTTGAAAAATATGTTCAGAAGTTGCTGTTAGAGACACAATTTCTGTAAAATATCTTTTTTGTTTTTTACAGGACTCAAATCTAGTCAAGCACCAAGATGGGTCACCTACCTAAAAATATGACTTCAAAGTAATTTTCACAGGAAAAAACAAATTGAAAATAAAATTAAATAAGGCCAGGCGCCAAATTGCATTTTCCGCTTTACCATTTCTTTATGCAATTTGGCATATCTTACCCAAATAGACTGCAGATCCTTCCCTGCACACATTGAAGAAAATGGCCCATATTGGTATAGTGTAAACAGCCTTTAAGATGATTTGGAGTCTTTTCGCTCTAAATGAAACATTTTTCAGTGTCAAATAGTCTCTTAATGTATTCTTTATCAGACTGTTCCACTAAATAAATTTTAATGGAAAACAGAATTTAATAAAAGACTTGTCTGAAACTGTTAGCAGAGCATATTGTTGCCTGAAACTCCACAGCTGTTTGTGGATCTTTGAGCCCCTTTGAGTCAGTGTGTTCAGAGTAACTGCTTCTTGGCACAAAGGCAGACACAATAAATATGAACTGAATAAACTCTAGACAATAAAAAAGGCAGCACATCAATAACGGCTCGGCTCAGCTTAGCAGGGGGGCTTATTGGTTTAATTCTCAAAGTACACAAAGATGGGAGGCTGCATTAGAACAAACAACTGAAGGGGAATGTTTGTGAGGCTCAAAATCCAATCTAGCACGTTTTTCAGCACGTACAGCAGACTTCGTGCAAATATTAACACTGCATCTACTGGAGGGCAATCTGGTCGTCGCCATATTGTTGCGTTTTTTTGCACACGAGAGTCGATAAACAGAGTTAGGCAGATGTTGAATGTTGCCTCGGTTGTTGTGGTAATGAGCAGCAGGTTCAGTGGCTTCCATCCTCAGTGCTGCTGTGTCTCAGCTGGTCTGTGCAGTGTGCTGGAACAATAGCGTGGTCGGCATTGTGTTTCAGTTGAATGTCATGTTAGCAAGAGTCTCATCAGATGAGCAGAACAGCAGAAAGCAGCTTTTCTACGTGGCAGGACCTCTGGTTTCTAGTTCCTGATTTTTCCTTCTATATCCTTCTCTATTGTGTATAATTTACCTTAAGGGAATTTATGCAACATCATGGAACCAAATCTTTGTGTTAAATCAAATACCTAGAGTCAAGAATGCATTTCTTCTTTAGAATTGCTTTTGGACCAGACCTTCACTTGTACCCGTTAAAAAAAAACAAAGACACAAAGAAGAAAAGGATTCCTTCAAATCTATGGTCACATTCTAGTCTGCCGAATCTGAACTAAACACTGCTGACGATGAGCGAGCTGGCAGGCACAACGGATGCTGCCAAAAAACCCAAGTCATTAAAAATAAATAAACACAGCTGCTGCTCTAACTCCAGCTAAGTTAAGGTAAAAACTTTGATTTTTTTTTTGGTAAATGGCACACTACTTGGGCGTTTTTGTACTTTGTAAACATAGCAATTCAAAGGAAAAAAGTGAAAAACATTTGTGTGCAACATTAAAATCTTTCAACACCTTATATTAATGATCCGTATTGCTAACATGAACAGTCAGTTTGTTATCTGGCTTGAAGCAGAGCAGGAAAATCCCTCCAACAGGCGGTTAGCATTACAAAACCTACAGCTTCAATGGAAGCCCGTCTTTTTTTAGAGAGCTCAGAATAATGAATCTAAGCATCTTGCTGTGTTTTTGTCAGCATCCATAGCAGTTGAAGCTTGTTACTGCATTGTAAAGCTCTTGGTGTCTCTACACACGTTTCTGTCATTTCTACTATAACAATATTGTATTTTTATGATTTCTTCCCCAAAATAGTAACAAGAAGGGCACACTGATCATCAGTTTCACAGGCAGTGGAAGTTTTTTGTGAATGTGTCTTCATAGTGAACCACTAAAGGAGCATATACTGGTAGTAATGTTTTATTGTATAGGTTTACATGAGATAAAACAGTCAATTGATGTATATAGATGTGTTAAAACTCACCGCCAGTGTGTAGGCGAACTATCTGCTTCCCAGGATGTTCAGATATGTCAGTTTACCATGTATGATCAGGAACATCACGGTAAAGTATAATCTTGTCCTGTTGAACACGTTGCTTTGCCTCAGCGATAAAGTGAGGCCTCCGTCTTAGGTGAGAGCGGTGACATCTATTAGATTTATAAATCATGTTAGGTGAGGGATGATGGGGAATGGAGGGGGTGAAGCAAGAGCTCAGGGTTGTAAATCTCATTACCAGAGACTGCTACAGCCCCCCCGCCGCATCATCCAGTCTTCAATCTCTCCCATTATCAGCTGACCTTGACCGCCAACACAGACACTTACACTCAATCAGGGTTGCCAACGGTGAGTGTGTTTATCTGCCCTATTTCTATCTTGATATTCGGATCCCCGCCTATCTTCACTGAGGGATTGGGAATTTTGAAAAGAAAATAGCCGTTTATTCTTGGGCCTGTCATCTTTCTGCTGTCTTGGTGTAATTTAGCCTATCTGCTTGTCCCTTTTGCTCAAAAGCTGGACAGATCCTGCTTAATATGCTTATTATACCCCTCCCTCAATGTTAGACAGGTGTTTAATCTTTATTTAATGGTGAACAAAACTATGTGCCTTATTCATCAATTTATCAAATAAAAACAACAGGAGATTAAATCTGAGAATTTTAGTTCCATTTTGATGGTACCTTATTGTCCACCTCTATGAGACAATGGAGAATGTTAGGATCATTTATAAAAAGCTAAAAGACATTAAAAAAAGAAAGTATTAATTAAACATTTAGCATGAATACAGAATGTCTGGTGCTATGGAAATTTCCAATGGACCCATTTGAGCAGATACAGATTATAACTTATGTTAAACAAGTTCTCTGGAGGCATGAATCCGACCTGACCCACCATTATGTTTAAAGGAGTCCTATGTTCTCAGAAATGGATCATTATGATGGTTCAAGGAAGATTTGGGAGCATTTTTGAAGAATATTTGGCATTCAGCTTTTCAGATCTACAAAAGCCTAATCAACACAAATCAAGTGTTGAAACTGACTGCTTACTCTTACATTCAGGCATTCTATTCACATAAATTAAATGTGCAAGACCCCGTAAAATAATGCATCAGAGGGATTATTTGTGCATCATAACTGGCTATACTTCGTATTTTTTTATATGCTTTAAAATCTATTTATTTATTTTTTTTTTTTTAAAGGATTAGTCATTATCAGTTCAAAAACTGGTACTGGGCCTTCTGGGCCTTTATCCTGTAATTTAAGGATTTCTTTGGACAAACAATCCTTTTCTAAGTTTGCAGAGTGGATGCAAAAGAACAAAAAACTAAACAAAAAAGGTTACTCACAGCCATGACCTTTTCCCCAACTTCAACCAAACAGCAAGTGAAAACACACACCCTGCATGTAGCTAGAAGAGGCTACTTGAAAAGGTCTGTGTCCGATTGTAGAAATCAGATGGTGCAGAAAAGTAAATTCTGACAAATTATTCAGTGAGATTTTTGAACTTGATTGAAGAAGCACAAACTTCACTACAGTGCCATTAGGTCAAAGCATAAGGTTCCTGTTGTGCAAATTTAGCATCCAACAGTGCCTTTAACCATGTTCTGACTAATGGCATCAAAAAAACTGACAGAATGGGTAGAAGACCTAAAAAATGAAAATAAAAAAACTTTTCCGTTTGTTCACTCCATTTTACTTTATTTCTCAAAGAGTTTCCATCACTAAACAGATTTCTAAGCATGACATTTTTACACAGTCAAATACATATTCCAGATGATTGCATTGGTCTCACCAGGAACAAAGGAGCATGTCCTATAAGATGAAGCGTTTCATAGAGAAAAGCATAATAATTAGAGGCGTTTTCATGAAAATGTGCCGATGAATTCTTGCCTAGTTCTGTATCCTTACATCATTTCTTCACCCCGTATTCGGCTTCTTGCAATGCATCTTAATAGGTTTTTCATGCCTGAAGCAGATTCAAGGCCGCAGAGCGAGAATGTGCCGCATTGTGCTGCGTAGATCTGGCTGGCTCAATAATAACTCATAACAACACTCCTGGCTATCACACAAGCCCCAAACTGTCACTGCTCCACCGCTGCGCCTTTGGGAAGGCAAGTTCACCATGAATAATTTCACCATAGCAGCACAGAGCTAGGCTTGCCCAGAGGAACATCCTGAAAAAGTACATTATGTCTATCCGGAGGCGCAATCCATGGGCTGGTGACAGCTTCACTCATGTTTGATAGGTGAGGATGTGCACAGTGGCAATCAGCTGTAAATCCGAAAATGCCACACTAAAATAAAAGGACATAACCTGGAGCATGAGTTTCACACTAATAAATGAGCGGATTCAGAAATTCTCACCAACTTGACAGAGCTGTCGCATGGAGGCTTATTGACCTTTGGGGTTTATTTTTCATCTTTTTTCTTTTTTTAGGGTGGATTAGCAGTTTCAGAGCAGATGGACAAAAGACTGTTAAGAACAAACAGAAACTGTAGAAGCTTAAAAGCCAATTCATGCAGAATTGAGCGGAAAAAACATGGAAGCACATCGAGGTTTGTGATCTTAGAAACTGCAGTATGTAAATTGGTTTTGATACTTCAGTATCATTGGGCATAAAGTGCCAGTCAAATGTTTGAAAGCAATTAAAAATAAAGTGTGTTCTTCTCAGAGTCAATAATGGAGCCCTATCAGCTTCTAAAATGTAAAATCTTACCATCCCTGCACTGAGATGGGGAAAATGCTCAATTCTGAGCATTCCTAAAGGTTAGGGACAAGGTGCTGCCTCAAATGAATTGCCTTTAATAAAAACATTTTTTGTTGTACAGAAACTGAAATTTTAAACTACTGGAGTGCAGCACCATTAGGGGTGACGTATCTGTTAATAATATTTTTAAAAGGCCCTGGTGCATTTATTCAAATTTTCTAAAATATTTTAATCTACATCTACATTAAAATCACATTAATTCAGTGTGCAACCTTTGTTTAGCTAGCAGTTGGCAGGGAAGTCGAAATCTACATCAAAATTTAGAAGATGGTTCTGGGAATGGCTCAAACAGTGCTAGGCAAAAAAATCTTGTATACATGAAAAATACATGAAAATAAAGCACATTAGCTGCATTCCTCAGCAAAAGTTCCCATATGTTGCACAGCAAGCTAAAATAAGAAATCTGAGGATTAGTAGTTAGGACCTCAAACTTCTTTTTCTTAAAAGATTTTATCAAATATTGAAACTAGCTGTGCTTACAGAGGATGATTAGAATATATTTCCATTCATATTAACATACAAGCCAATCGTAGCCCCCTAATGCATCTATTTGATGTAGACGAGTAGCATTTTAAAAATCCCATTGAGATTACGCCAATTGAAGCCTGACTGCTTATAATCTGCTTCATACATTCAAACTTTCAGCAATTTTCTTTGATCGTTGAGGCAAGATTCTCGTTTTAATATCAAGCAAAAAACCTCCTTTGCTGATAATTCAAATGGTGCCGGTTTATGTGTGAAAAACTTAAGCAATAGCAAGAGGCTGAGGAAAGTTTATCATATATTCCCAACTTTACATATAAACCTATTCAGCGCATGTAAACACCTAACCTCAAGATGTGAGACATATTTAATTTTCTTACGTTTGTGTTGCATGTAAATAATAGTTGTATTTATTACAAATAAAGAAAAGTCAGTTTTGCAAATATCAGAGTAAAAAGACTCTTTACCATCAGTGTGAAAATGTGAAGAAAAACAAAAACCTGGCTTATTGATAAAAACTCCTACAGTTGGCACTTGTCTCCTTTTAGAATAGTTTTGTATTACACTGCACTCAACCTAAGAAAATGAAAACTGTTGGAATCAGCGTTACATGATGCAAGTTATAAAAAATACATAAAAGTAAAAGCAGGGAACCTAGGTGAAGGTAAAATTTCAGATGCTGTAGTTTTCTAAACCTCTGTGAAACAGACACCACAGGTGTCCTTTTCCACTGATGCAATCTTCACACAACCTCACGGCACCTCATCGCAGCGTTGTTTCCCCCATATCTGCTCCATCAGAGTGTAGCAGGCCTCATTAGTGCGTTGGGCCCCTGTAGGGTCCCTCGGCCCCCCAAAAACACCCGGCTAACCTCCAGTAGATCCTTAGGCACCGAGCCACAAACAACAAATCACTGAAACAAAAAATCCCTAATGCCTGAGTCTTTCCACTTCAAAAACACAATTATGCTAATGCCAGGAATCATTTGCCATTCCAACTCTGATTTAATGCGGCCTTTTAGTGGAGAAAGCTAATTAGAGGCTTTAATTAACATGTGCGATACAAACTGAAGAGAAGTGTGAAGGAGCCTGTCGATCACCGAGGAGCTCAGCAAGAGCGATAAAACAGAGGGAAACGCCGGGAAGGTCTGAAAGCAATGCAAATGAGGCGAGGGAGCGCCACAGGGAGGCATGGATCTCTGCTGCAACAACGGATTCTGTAAATATCACCGTGACCCGTAGACGGAGCGGAGTCATCTCATTAACACAGATGGGGAGGTGCCAACGGAGCTCGGCCATGAGGGTCAGCGCCGACACGATGCAACCTGAGCTCACCGAGCATAGCATCGTTAAAAACCCTGACAAAACAAGATCTGAGCCTCTATGAAGCTGATATTTCACTCTCCTCACATCATCCTCCCCTGTATGACTATCTGAGGGAGTAAATACTGGGAACACAGCTCAAAATTCCCCTTGGTGCAGAAAACAGGGACGGCATCGAGCACAGTGAGCCCAGCTTTACTCAACATTTATGTAATTCTTATAAATGACTGGAGGTTTATGTTGTTGATGTTCTCAATTGCTGATTTTTTAAACCTCTTCTTGATCCCTCAACAGCTTATCTGTTTCCAAATCAGTAGTTTATTAATACACCTCAATCTGTTCCATAAAAAACAATATATTTGGATTTTCCTTTATGTGTGACAGAAAGTGTCAAATATCAAATTAAAAAAGCATTTTGTTATTGTAACGAATGTCTTACACTTAAAGTTGCTAAACAGAAATGTTCGGGTATTGCAGGTTCTTCTCTGAACATTGGACGGATAAATAAAGTCAATATGCTTCCATCAAAAGCATCTCATTGAATTCTGTATGTTTAAAGCTGTTTTCATTCTAGAAGCTGAACCTCTGCTCCAATTATAAGCTTCTGCCTCCAGCTGAATTTCTTCCAGTGGTTCATAGCATTGAGTCCCACCAGCCATGTTTAACTCTGACCTGATTACCAGTCGCATAAAAAAAGGGTCTCCCTAAAGCACGATACTGCCACCAGGCTGCACCTCTGTGGGGATTTTGTGGTCCGGGTGATGAGTGTGTAATTTCTTGTCTGGTTTAAAAACATATCAACCCTTTCTATGGAAAATGGCTTTGTCACATAACCACATAGAAATTGACAAATTTTGGCAGAAGAAATAAGTCACATTTTAATATTTTTCTCAGAACCTGTATAGGTTAAGATAAATCTCTATCTCTCTTGATGACACAGTCGCTACTTCCTCCTTAAAGATTTTCCTCACATCAGCAGTGCATCTCTGCAATAATAATGGCCTCCTTGGCTGCGTCTGATTATTGCTCTTATCTGCACTGCATGTTAGGGTGGCCTGTCATGTCTTAGAAGTAACCGACCAAGTAACCTCCCTCTTAGAAGTCAGGAGGGTTTCTTGAAATTCATAATACCGTTTTATACCGTGTTTTAACTGGTCGGCTGTATATATATATATATATATATATATATATATATATATATATATATAT
>JAGKQL010004763.1:0-13252 GCA_018398635.1 Cyprinodon brontotheroides
CGTAGCAAAAACTAGCAAGCGGGTGATTATGTATGTTCACTAAGTAAATATTATGTAAATAAACCCTACACTTCTCGCTATAAATGTAATCAAAACCCATTTAAATGCAGAAACTGTTGAAATTATTGATTTTCCCACTAAAAAGTTAGAGAAATCTCTGAAATATAGTTTTACTCAAAGTTACAGTTTCACATTATCTTGAAAATCTGTAAGAAATCTATCAGTAAGTGAATATGTACATTCCCTGAGTAAATATTCTGGTAACAACCATACATTTTCACTAGAAATGTAATCAAACTCATTTTAATGCAAAACAACCTCAAGTTATTAATCTTTCCACAAAAAAAATGAGCTTAATGTCGGCTATCTATATATTTTTTTTTTCTTTCTCCCGCTGGAATCTGAAAGTCATGACTAGGACGTGAAAACAATAGAAAACGTATAGGCAGAAGAAACGCACAATTACCACAAAAAATGGTTATTAATGTACCTCCACTACGTTTTGCAGTGTGACCAACGTAGTGGGGGTACATTTTCCCATGAGACTGGGTTGCCTAAATACATCCTAGCTAACCCCCATCTCTCCTTACATCCCCCCGACTCATTCCCACCCTGTGCCACAAACATTAGCAAGGACCACTTTGGTGGAATTGCTCCGAATCTGTCTGGGGGCAGAGTTAGATTGATAATTTAGATCAACATTCCTCTATAGAAACTACAGAATTCCAGTTACAGGTAGGTTGATGAACCCTCAAGGTTTACATGCAAAAAAAAAAAAAAACAACAACAAAAAACTACTTTTTTTCAGGCTGGAAAGTATGGTAAGATGTATCAAAACCTGCAACTTCCCTTTGTGTTTTTGTCATTTTGAGAATACAATAATAAACTATGTATAACACTCATTATGTATAAGAGGAGGATGTTCACTTTCCTCATACATGAACCTGTAAATCATACCAGGTGTCAGCCACATTCCTTTGACATGTGAACACACAGTTTTCCTCTACCAAATCTTGAAGTAGTTCTTGGTATTCTTTTCAACACAAAGCAGTCGCGTTATGTTTTCCTTACATTGTCTTTTACAAAGTATGAACCACATTTTGTAATAAACTTTACTGAATAAAACCACATAAAAATTGAGGTGTGTCTAATAGATCATAGAAGTTACATTATTTAATGGAGTTGCATATAATAAAAATCATCGAGATGAGAACATAACTAAAGCTTGTGAAAGGTTAAGGTAGATTTTAGCGTGTGGTGGCAAACTGTCATGATTGAGGTTTTAAACGATCTGACCCACATGCGAAGAACCACTCAGAAACAGGGAAAAGTTTAACAGGTTTATTAAAATGTAGAAGAATAACAGACGTTGGATCTGGAACACAGTGGACTGGTGAACCGGAACTAGACAGTCTGAAGGGGAGATCACAGTGATCAGTTCAGGGACCGTAGGAAATTTGACTGAGGCTTGAATATTACTGGAGAGGGACTCACGTTTGAGGGAGCTCTTGTCATTCATTGAATCCAGCTTGTGGGGGTTAATCCAGAGAAGAGGGAACTCATTGGAGGGCGAACAGATAGACAAGAGTTGGACCCAGAGGGGTAAAGGAGCTGACTGTCACTTGGATTTCCGAAGAGGACTTGAACGGATCATGTGGAGGTTTTCCCCTGCTCAGTATGTGCTCAGTAAATCCTTCCAGGGGGAGAAGGTCCAGGTATCCAGTTACCCAGGAAGGCTTCCTGCTGAAGAGCAAAGACAAAAACTAGATAAGACTCAGAAAAACAAAGCTTAGGTTAGACTCTGCTAATCCCAGCTTGACTAGAGTACCCAAAACTGGCAAACACTCTGGCGTCAAGGTAGTGACAGCCCACTGCTCAAATACTCCTCCAGTAATGATCCAACGAGCCACAAGTGTGCAGGGAGGCCCAACGAGGAACAGGGCACCATCTGGTGGTGGAGAGAGAAAAACATACAAACAACCCACACAAACTGGATTCCTAACACAATCAACATTTAACATAAGAAAAGACACGCTATGCCCTCTGTGGTGAAAAATCTTTCTTTGGGGATGCTATCTTTATCTGGGATAGGGGAGATTTATGTGTAGATTATTTTTATCCCTTTTCTTTTATTAACAAGTTTTGATAATACATGTTTTTACTTTCTTGCAGTGCAAAATTATTCCATGTTTAAGGGTATTCTTTGTAGGAAATACCAATGAGGTGCACTTAAGTTTAGTTTCCCTTTAGTTCCGATTCTGATTCAGGTTTTAGGGGGAAAGGTGAGAGATTTCAATGGGTATTAATACATGGGAACAGCCCTGAATATATTCCAATATTATACTTTTTGCGTGTAACATGTTATGTCCACAATGGAAATGCCACATTTATGCAGCAGCACTTTGCTGAAATTAGTTATTTCCAATTGTGTGTGTTCAAGGAAGTGCTTACATTGAAAAAATATTCTTGAAATTAAAATTAAACAAACCAAATGTACATATTAGTTTTTTCGTTCTCAAACAATTACTTTCATTGAAAAAAGCTGACTTTTTTAAAACAAGAAGACCCTTTTTTTCTTTTTGGGAAAAAAAAGAAAGAAATGGAGCAGATGCATTGCTGAGTAATGGTTTTAACAGATTTGGCAAATGCAGAGTCCAGGCCTGGCTATGAATGACTAACATTTTTAATTCTCCTGACATGTTATCTCTCTTCTCCTGTCATGTGGTTATTCAGTATCGAATTTGACTTGCATGGGGGATGATTGTAACAGATGTAGAAAATGTTGAGCTTAACACTTTTAAACCAAAACATCTGCTGGATTATAGATTAGGAGTTAGATAGTTGTAAGTATTGCAAGATAAAACTTTAGATTTGTTCTCTCTTTTAATGCTGCATGTTGAAGATTATTCCAGAACCCACGGGATCACAGATGCATCAGCGTGAGAGAGAAAAATGTAGATTTTGGCTCAAGGTTAAAGTCTGTGAAAAGAGCCTGGGAATGAAGGTTGGAACTGAATGCCAAGTTTTTTTTTTTTTTTTTGTCAAGACAAAGCTCGGGAAACATGTTCACCTAAAGGGAAGCTGGGATTCTCATTGGATCTCTAAGGGGAAGTATTCTCTCTGAGCTGGACCGATAACTTGCAACATGAAACCACAGTCTTCAAAGTATGTTCCCATCCTTTTCCATATGTCTGCCTGCAGAACATTTATCAGCATCAGTGAAATATAACAAGTATATTTCCTGACTGCGGGGTTCCTTGTGCTAAAGATATGGGTGACTGCTTTGTGTATGTGATTCTTCCCCTTTAAACAAGAAGTGACTGATTGCAACCGGGGTTTAAGATAACAGGCTACAACATCTGTTGTAATAAAGAATAGATGAATACTGTAACATCTGCTCCATTGAAAAGTCCATAAGTATTCCCTTTAGCAGAGTATAAATTCAGTGTAAGTTCATGCACCAAGGAAATCCACACAAATTACATCATACAGTAAAGATTCTAATATTTCTTTTCAAATAAAAGTAGATCAAAATGTAACTATAAAAGCACAAACTAGACCTGAACAAGAAATCATACCCGTTGAACCTTTTTCACATTTTGCAGCATTAGAAGATGACCTAAAGCAGTGCTCATCCAAAATGATCCCATGGTCTTCAAAAATAGAATAGTGTGGGCAGAATCATGCTTCTGGAAGCCTTTTTTCACATATTCACTTTCCCACAGAACAAACACTATATTTTAAGCACAATCTGTGTTCCAATGAGAAACTCTAAGTCAAAATCTTAAAATCAAAGGACTTTCTATGAAAATACAGCAATAATTCAAGATTAATAAAATGCCACGCATCCCACAATATAAATACTGTATATATGCACCATTTTCATTTCTACTAAAGTTAGGCCTATGGTCTAATTTGTGTTGAACTATCCCATATCAATAACTTTTTTTACCCCAGTTGGTTAACAATGAGTTAATGCACAATGCATTTGCATTCCACTATATGCTTTATCTCATTTGCAACCACTTTGCTTTGGAGATAAATTAAGAAAAAAAAGTTATTCTGGCCACATACTTTGTTTTAAATATCTCTATTGGCGCAGAGCAGGTTACTTCATGTAATAACTCTATTCATGTTTCTTTTCCCCCTGACAAGTGAATAAAGCTTGATGTCTGCAGGAGACATAAAACCAATGCATACACCATTAAAATGTCATTTTTGGGCTTATATTATGCACATGTGCTGTTAGCTTTACCTAATGACATTTATTATCAGAGCATGTTAAATTTTTTTTTTTTTTTTGCAAATACCCTCTTAAAGATATATTTTACCATTCTAAAATGGATGTAAGATAGAGTATTTACCACATTCGTTACATAGCAAGCTTTCGAAGATAAACGTAAGCATGTTATGCTGCGATGTTAAAGAAAAGACGAGTAAAGCAATGTAGTACATGTTCCATCTTGAATACATAAAAATGTCACACACAACCCACAAAACATCTTGAAAACATATAAGATCCAGACTGATTGAGTTTCCAGCTCCGCGTTCAGACTCTGTTCCAACCTCATGCGTTTTGTGCATCTGCTTTAGAGCTGTAAATCTTTCATCAGGAAGCTTTGGTTCCATTCATAATATCAATGTAAATTCTTCTTTGCATCTTGTTGCAGTTTCGTTTGACTTTTTACTCTTTTATCCATAGCTTTTCTCCTTCAACGTTTCTCTTTTCTTTTTCCCCTTTTCAGGTCTGAATCGTATGCCCCCAGAAATGCCATTGGATCTAGTGGGGATAGACATGTCCAATAACATCATCAAGCATCTCAGGCCTAAACAATTCCTGCTGTCCAAAGAACTCAAGCTACTCAACCTCAGCAGCAACAAACTTGAAAAAATAGATACAGGTAACTCATACATTCTAAGCTGAATGGGGGAGCTGCATGACACTTATCTATAAAAATGCTTTGACTGATGTATGGGTGCAAGTGTCTCTTTCTTCTATATGGTTGGATAATTAAGACTTTTCTGACCAGTCACTTAAAGAAATGGTAAACAGTCTCATAGGAACAAGCTTTCTAACATAGTATGGAGTTAAGTTATTTGGAGGTATGGTTACCAATATTATGATTAAGGATTTTATGCAAACCTTTTTTACAAGGCATACATCTAAACTGTGTTTCCACTCATCACTTACTGTTAGAACTGAAGCAATTTGAATCAAGAAGTGCACAGTTGGTCTAGAGGAGTGTTTAGAGCAAATGTATTACATAATAAAAGCATAAGTAACTTTGGTAGTCCAACTTGAACAAATTGCTTTTTTTTACATGCTACTCACTCCGTTACTTGCAGTCTAACGCAATGCATTACTACAACTCGATCAATCGAAGCCATTTTTTTTTATTTTTTTTTGTATATGCACTCAGCTACAGGGAGGGATTTTTACTGCAGGGACAAGCAGGGGGCTGATATAAGCATACATGACACTGAATGGCTGAGGAGCCACAATGTTCAATATGCTTTAAACATAGAGGCACAATTAAAATCCCTTAAATCAGTAAGGATACTTAAGCCACAGTGGAAGTACGTCACCGGTTGCACAAGCTGTATGGTTGCACAAAATCAGGGCGTATTGGCACAGCCCACCTGACGGAGTTTAACAAAAATGCATTATTTCTTCAAATGTACTTTGTGTTAAACATACAAATGTACACCTTCATATATTTTGGGTTTTATAATGGAATGCTTCAACCCTTTGTACCATTTGTGTCACTTTTGTTTATATAAATTCTTTTTTGCAAAGCTGTGGTCCTAATGCGACAGGCATCAGTCATTTACCTGTCTGTTCCTTTCCTACTCAAGATAATGTTCTTACTTTTGACCGAGCAAAAAGTAAAGGGAAGGAAGCTAGGAACAGGAGGTAGGAGCTACAATTTGATGTATTTGGAAGTAGGGAAAGAACTGCTGTGCTGAATCTAAGGGACTGATTTACGCGGTAGCTCATGCTTGTAAAATTTGGACTACAGCCTTGCTAAAAAAGGAACCCCAAACGACAAAAATTACAAAAATTTAGAAAACAGCTAAAGCTCTACGTTATAAAAACATATAAAGGAGTGTACATTACATCACAGTGTACATGTCATGAAATAATGTATTTTTGTTCATCTCTATAAGTCAAGCTAAGCTTGTACCTGTATGTCCTGTCATGCAAAGGATGATGGGCAATTGTATAGCACCTAGCAACGGTGGAAACATCAAAAGGTCTCTTTGCTAAATGAACTGGTGATAGGAAGCATCCTGTTTCCTTTTCGTAGCTTTTCCCTTACAGCCAGCACTATTCATTTAGCACTTATCATGGCGACCGCTGACACACTTCCACAGATTTTCTCTATTTGGAAGGATCCAGAGAAAGAGGAGAGATGATGATGCAGAGCCACAGATTAAAAAAGGAAATTAGGAATGAACTTGCTCAGTTTTATGTTGTTTCACACAGAAAAGCTGGGATTAAACAGTCCTGCTGGGGGATTTCCTTGAGTAGTAAGACCCCTGTTACAATTCTCTTGCAAGGTATAGTTTTATTTTTGTTAAATTGCATAAAAGGCATTATTGTTACTCCTTCTTACCTATTTTATAGCCTTTTGAAGCATGTAAACACACACAAAAAAAAGTTCTAAAACATTTTATTAGCGTTATTGTTGTTAGGAAAAAAAATCATAATCAGATCCACATATATATATTATATTAAACCGCACTTGTCCAACCACGCACAGGAAAGTGGTGCAAATTATTATGCAATTTGGTCAGATGAAAACAAGTTCTCAGCACTGGTCTCGGGTCCTGCTTAATGTGGAGATAAGAATATGTTCTGGTCAAACACAACCCAAAGGTTTCTTTAAAAAACTAAAACAAAAACCAAAAATGACATTTTGTGTTTGAAGATTGTTTAAATGGTAAAAGGATGTAGTTGATTTCCAACAGGTAAAATTGTAATTGCATGGTTTCTCAAGTCCAATTATTATAATTGTTGTCAGTTGGAAATCCAAAATTACATAATTTGTCCAATTAAATATGATTTCCATCTGTGTTTTTGGATACATAAAGCTTAATATATACATAGTGTTAGTCATGCTTTTCAAAAAGAACACATTCAATGTGTTGCATCCTGCAGAATTGATTCTTCATTCAAAGAAACAAACAGAAATGAATCTAATAAGTGTAAGCCTTTAAGCATATTTTATGTGTATCTTTCGGAAATGATTCAAGTTCGAGGAATTTGGGATTAGCTACTATTCATTTTATCCATATATATTAAAATAAAAAGCTGAGTATCTTCTGCATAGCAATGAATAACTATAGCTATGCAGATGGGCTTTATCTTTAATATTCCTTTCAACAGAAAATAATGGCAAATACATGAATAACAACTTCACAGGATTACTAATTTTGATAAAGATAGTCTAGATTTCAAATGAAAATGGGGAATATTTCTTACTTAAACCTAAATATAGTCTTGTGCTTTTTTGTTTCATCCAAAAAAGCTTATGTCCTATTCAAATTTTTCCTGAGATCATAGGGAAATGTATAGGTCTTTACAGAAACCCTAAAACATATTTTATCTACAAATAGTTTTTCTCTAAAGAAATGAAGGTACAGTAGTAAAATGGGAGAGGGATGTACAAGCTAAATTGTAAAGCATTTAAGTCAAAGAGAGACAACATTTGGAGATGTTGAAAAAGAAGTGGACCTGCCTTCTAATCAAGTCCTTACTACAACATACACTCATCATGTGTTTATGTATATACACATATGGGATCCACTATAGTGCTGTGTCTTATATCCATTAGTGCAATGTTTAGACAAAACAACTGACAACCAGTCCCTCAAACAGAAAGAAAATTATGTTGAAACAGACTGTTTTTGTAGTTTTCTTCTCTGAATACATTAACCTCAGCGGAAGAGGAATTTCTAAAAAAAAATAAAAAATTACTCTCACAAGGCTAACGATTTCTGACTTCAATTACACTATGCAAAAGGGAAATCCTCATGCAAAAGCCTGTGGTTTAATTTATTATCCATCAACACGCGTAAACAATCTATGGCAGCTCACCCAGTGTGTCTAACCCTATTTGTAAATCAAAGAAAAAAAAAGTGCCATGTAATTCTGAGAGGTTTGTAAGACTGAGACATATGGCCGCAATCCTCCCAAAACCTTCTAATCATGTTCACATTTGGAGCAAATTCCTGAGAGGGTGTTTATTTATGCTTTGTATGTAGACCATGACCAGAGTAATGGGGAGAAAAAGCTGAATGAAAATCCAACACCAGGGTTGTTTTTGGATTGACTGATAATGGTTTTTTTTTTTTTTTTTTTTTTTTTGCTTTTCTTAAAGTCACACAGTTATATTCCCCAAAATATGGAAACAGTCTCAAACTCTGGAAGATCTACCTCAGACAGTACTGTGGGGTTCAGGGAGATTCAGTTTTTTTTTTTTTGGTTTTCTCAAATGCTTATGCTAATGGCTGCAAAATAGGTATGTGATAAGAGCAGTTAATTTCATCCTCTGGGAAAGCATTATGAACGTTTTTCCCCTGGTAGTGGGGGGCTCCAACAACCAAAGGAACAGTAGCGGATCTGCTTCTGTCCTATGATTTACCAGATAACATACCTCAGTTGAAGACACCCCTTATCCTCCCTTCCCTCTCTGCAACAAATCTATTTATCTGTGCTGTAAAACAAAACTGGATGATTTAAGGCAGAGTTGCTTATAAAAGCTTAGCATAAATCATTGGTTGCTTTCCTCTTTTGTTTTTAATTTTGACACACTTTTCTACCACGATCAGTCCTCTCCTTGCATTTTTTTCCCCACCTCCTCCTCTTCCTCTCTTCCGCTCAGTAAAGATAAAAGCAGGGCCGGAGGCGGGTGGACAGCAAGAAACAGTCTTCGACCCCCCATTACTCCCACTCTAAACACTTGCACATGCTTTCATGCTTACATGTTAAAGAAAAGCATAGTGACAACACCGGAGGCATTTAAAAGGCATCATTAGCCGTACTTGAAGCCACTGTTGGCTATTCGGGTTCTGTGATTCGTTTGAGTGTTACTTATGACTAGATCCGAGGGCAAAACCCCCTGAACAAAAGAATAAATATTCTTTGTTTACCCATTTCAAAAATAAGTAAAGGGGACAACTCAAGTTAAAATGGCAAATAGACATCCTCCTTATTGCACACATAAATGGATCTACTTATTTTCATTGCAGCTTGTTCGGTGTCGGGGCTGGCTTTTTAGGGCTGATAAAAGCCACTATTGATGGGAAGGTTTGAAATATTTGTGGTGTAGAGTGGATCCAGGCCAAGTAGAGCCATGGGAAAATGGATAATAGTGTCACACTGCCACTAGCCACAAGCGTTATTCCACCTTTTTTTCTTTTATGCATTTCGATTCCCATCTAGAATCTCCCTCATAATAACCTTAATATGCAAAATAACACAGAAGTTGAACAGTGGAATCTGTCCATATGGGTACAGATGTCTAAGGTTGACCATCAATGGTCTTTAGGACTTTACTATCTGTAGCTTCTTTTTCTATTCCTTTAATTTTGAAATTCTCTGGAGAATTAGAAAGTGAGTCAAGAGATCGCATTGATCTTTCAGTTAGTTTTGGGCTTATCGAAAGCTTAGGTTGCATTAAGATTCATCTGAGAGACAATCCCCTAGAAATAGGAATCTTTACAGTAATGATCAAACCACTACACAGCTTTGCTAACTCCCTGCTTAGAGATGCACATTATAAACATGAAAAAAGCAAAAGAAATTGGAGAAAATCTTAGACATCCTTAGAAGAAATGTAATATGTAGAATGTCCATAAAGTGCAGCAAGTGCTAGAAGAGTCTATGAATCAGTGTGTGCAGAATATGAAAAGGGGTTAAAGGTGATACTGTGTGGCTGCAGGTAGGGGTGCCCCCAGGGATTTTAAACTAGTTTACATGAAGTAAAGCATATTTATGATGTTTTGCTTATATTCCCATATTCATAAAAATAAAAGCATGCCAGCTACTTAATGGTGGAAGCTCTTTAAGTATAATGATATTAAGTTAGATTCAGTTATTTGCTACACGACTAACATTCCTATACTCATATCTGCCAAGCAGTAGAGATTACTGACCATACATCATACTCTAGTGGTAGCTGATGCTTCTTGCATTAAACCCCTATGTCCAGTCCTTACAACCTGGGCCAAATCTTATTTTTTCTCTGCTGTCATGCAAAGAATAATTATCCCTGTAAGTGAAGCACAGGCTGTCTTGGCCAACAGGAATGTTTGACTTACTTTAAGAGGATCATCTGAAAGTACTTCAATCTTTAAGGCATATGTTTGTTTTTGTTTTTTTGGTACAAAAAACACAGAAAACCATTGTTTTTGTTTAGGTATGTATGGAGACACCAATGAGATTTTCTATCTCTTCTGACACAAAGAAGTACAATTCAGTGGTAGACCAGGGATTCCAGACTAGGGGTTATAGTACCCCTAGTGGTTTTGTCAATACATTGCAGGGTGTATGTGGAAACATTTGATAATTTATTTCCCAGATAAAATACAATAAAATGGTCTGGGATGGGTTTTGCTCTGTAAGGACCCAAAATGCAAAATAAAAGACGATTTTTATCAACTAAACAGATGAAAACATTTTATGAGCCAGAGTGGGTATTGTGTGGTGCCTTGCACTACTGCTCTCAGGTGCAAGACAAAGGTCACAAAGAAGAAGCTCCCAAAGCAGCTGCAGTGCTTACACAGTGAATGATGAAAACAAAGAGTAAAATGACAGTGGTGTCTGGATATTTTCCTGATTTGTTAAGGGTTTGGATGTGTGTATAGGGGACTTATTCAGAAAGAGCTCATGTATTAAAAAACAAAAAACAACAGCGGCAGTTTCTAACTTCATTTAGTTTATTTCAGTACTTGTTCTCTTTCCAGCCAACATATTTATGTTATTTTATTCTAATCTGGAAAAAAATGAAATGTCTGAGCATTAAATGTTAAGAAAATTAACAAAAATATTTTAGATTTTTTTTTAATCAGTTGTACTTTCTATTCTTTTAACATAACACGTTTGACCCAGGGGGTACACATGGTGAGATAAAATGGCCAGGGGGGTGCACAAGTCAAAAAAGTTTGGGAACCACTGTTCTAGACTCCTCCAGAAAAGCTAAACAAATCAAATAGTTTATTAACTTTTACTAAAGGAAAAGTCCATCCTAACAAGTCATTTTTGTTTAGTAACATATCCTTCTGCTGATGGTTTTCTGAATTTTAAAGATGCAAACTCATCTAATGCTAAAACAGGTACATATTAAGAGGAAAGACTTTGCTGATGTTAAATATACATTTGATGTCTTTTTTTTATTTAGTTTAACTGTTGGTTATATATTTTTCTTATCAAACATAGATTTGGTACTTGTGGGTTAAGCTAATTTTTCCTGCATCTTTTCCCTCCTAGCTGCTTTTGCAGGCCTGCTGTACCTCCGTCACCTCGATCTGTCCAACAACAGCCTTCGGTATTTCCCTTACGGCGTACTGGAGGACCTGTACTTCCTACGGAAGCTTAACTTGGACAACAACCCATGGATGTGCGACTACTACATTCACTACTTGGTCTACTGGCTCAAACATCACCCAGCTGTCTCGTTCACTGGCCTGATCTGCTCAGAGCCAGAGGAGTTCAGGGGCTGGAGAGTGGAAGACTACGTCAAAACCTACAACGGGGAATGTCCTATAGATAAACAGATAGAAGACAATGACAATGGGCAGGGAGCACATGGAGGGTCAGAGAACGAAGCACAGCAGGTGATGGGGGAGATGGCTGAAGGACAATTGGATCTTCTACCCCAGCCCATAAGGAAGAAGGAACCCAATGAGATAGACATCATCAGATTGAGCTAGAATGGGAGAAATTTACACATGACTATTGACCTGCAGGTCAGACGTCAACATGGATTTAAAAAAAATCAGTGATTAAGTGTTAAAGATATAGTATGTGAAGTAAAATATTGACTAAAAGTATTTCTTAAAAAGCAATTTCCATCCTCATTAATAAGCATAAAATAGGATGATAAACATTTGCTCTAACGCTTATTTGTTTCATTGCCTTGCTGCTTTGTTTTTTAAGTGGTGGGCTTTAATTTCTATTTATCTTATATAAGAATATTTCCAAACCAGGCTGTGTTTGTTGCCAAACCCTGACATTCCAGCCGGTTAGATTGTGGTGCCTTTTTGTTTTGTTTCTGTGCAGTAACACTGAGATCAGGATATGTTTTCTTTGGTTTACTTGTTATTTTCCAGATTAATGTCTGACATTTTCTGTATTTTCTCTGGAATAAATTTGGGTCTATTTTTTTTGTTTTCCAGATTGTTTGTTTTACGTATAAACAGGAATGACTAATAGCAAATTGCCTATGTAGAAATATTTAATTTGCTGTAAAGTGAAATCATGACAAATAGCAGGAATCAGAAATTGGCTCCACTTGTTCTACAGGGACATTGCTGATCATTTTTCTCATTCATTATGCTGATCTGATGTTGCGAAAGAATGATTAGAGAACATTACGTCTATTACAAACATGCTTCTTGTTTCATTTGGCATATTAATCTCAGTTCTTACCCCGGATCTGTCTCCAGCATACATTGTAGGTAACATTTCTTTTTAGCAAATGCATCAACCATAAGCAAGAAAAACTGATAATACAATACCCAAGCCAGTATCATCAATTACCTGCTGGATACCGGGCACACAATTATCGTTAGTGACAAAAAGTATTGGTTTCCTCCAACCTTTTCAGATATTGTCATACTGCTACTGCCTAACTCTTTGTAGGGGAGTGTTGGCCTAGTGGTTAGAGCAGTGAGCTTGTACTCTGAGAAGCATGCAACTATCCGGTTTAATCCCCACAGCCTGCACTCTGGGTCCCTGAGCAAGACCTTTAATCCCCGATTGCTCCCCAGGCGCCATACAGTGGGATCAATGATGTTTAATTATTAGTATTTTGACAGGATTTTGTGATAGAAACAAAATGAGACACATATTCAAAAGTTATGAGAGCCTCAGCAAGTATTTCAAGTTAAAATTATGAACAGCAAGTGATTTTTTCACAAGAAATTATACCATTTTCTGGTATCATAGCCCTTTAAAAATAATGCAGAATGTTTTTTCTTTTTTTTTTGTTGAGAAAATTGCAATAAGTTGGTATATTTATAATCC
>JAGKQL010004764.1:0-13505 GCA_018398635.1 Cyprinodon brontotheroides
CCATCCATCCTCCATCCATCCATCAACCCTCCATCCATCAAAATCCATCAACCCTCCATCCATCAAACCTCCATCCATCATCCATCCATCAACCCTCCATCCATCAAACCTCCATCCATCAATCCTCCATCCATCAAACCTCCATCCATCAATCCTCCATCCATCAATCAATTCTCCATCATCAATCCTCCATCCATCAAACAAACCTCCATCCATCCATCCCTCCATCCATCAAACCTCAATCCATCAAACCTCCAACCATCAATCCTCCATCCATCAAACCTCCATCCATCCAATCAAACCTCCATCCATCAATCCTCCCTCCTCCATCCATCAAACCTCCATCCATCAAACCTCCATCCATGAGCCTCCATCCTCTCCATCCATCAATCCTCCCTCCATCCATCCATCCCTCCATCCATCATCCATCCCTCCATCCATCATTCCTCCATCCATCAATCCTCCCTCCTCCATCCATCAACCCTCCATCCATCGCTCCATCCGTCCTCCCTCCCTCCCTCCCTGCTGTTTCCACGGTGGTGAATAAAGGAATGAAGAACAGCTTGTAGGAGGGATGATGACACACATGTCGTGTTGATTTAAACCACGCATGCTTCTGTTTCTCTGTGCGTGTGTTTCATCTGGTCGCCATGACAGCGGGGAGTCCCTCAGCCAACCAGAAACAGGCTCAGGCTGCTAGACTGAAAGAATTTCCAAACATTTAGCAGGTAGAAGAAGAGGCGTTTGTTTTTCCTCCTGGTTCCTCGTCTTCTTTTCCTCCTCAGTCTCTCCAGTCTGTCCCTCTGATCTTCCTCCCTCAGCAGCTGCTTTCTCCTGCCTCCTCCTCCTCCTCTCATTACCATCTCTCCATTAAACACTTAATGGTCTGTAACATCCCTCCCGCCTCGCTGTTTCTGTTCGCCGGCGGCCTTCACAGGCGGAGAGAGAAAGAAAGAAAGAAGCTCTTCTTTTAACTGCTGTTGCCATAGATCCTCAGCAGATGTTCCTCTTTGATGGGAGTCAAACTGTTATTTATGCTCCGCAGGGACAAACATCACCGCAAGAAAACCTCAGCATGAGGCCAAGGCAGCGCTGCAGACCCTGCAGCCATTAGGCAGGGGCTGACCTTTCACCTCTGTGGACTCACATTCAGCCAGAGTTTTACCTGAAAAGTTCAGTCAGCAAGGATTTATCATCTCTATAAATATGCTTCCATTTTAATAATCAAACAGAATCAGACCATATATTTGTGAATATATGATATAATAATAATAATCAGATTGATTTCCAGTCTTCTGTCTTAACCGTGAAAAGCAAAGATAATTCCCTGCTTCCTCAGAAAGTTCGGGGTCAACATTAAGAATTATACAGTTTGTACATGAATGTTACAAAATATTGGGCTTTATTGTTTTAATATATCGTTTAGCAGGATAAAAGCGTAAAGGAGATGGCTGTTAATCTATATTATAAATCTATCCACGCCATCCTCCAAAGGGAAATACAAATAATAATTTTCATCGTGGTCACTGAGTCTGGGAGCGGCCATTTTTGCCCACATATAGTAGCCCCTCCCTCCTGCCATCTTCCAGCAGTGACGTCACGGTGCGGTAAACCAAGCGCCATTCTCCCCGCTTTACAAGCTAAATCAATGGGAACTACTAGACACATCTGCAATCAACAACAATTATTGAAGATTTCCAGAGGACTTCAACTTTGAAATTCACCCCAGAGCTATAGTGAAACTGACAATGCCCGCGTGCATGGCAGCTGGATACTGAGAATACATCGGGTAAAAGTGAAAAAATTATTTAGTTTCACGGATCCTGATCCTTCACAGAGTAGTTTGGTGGTTGGATCACGCCCGTTGGTTTACATAACTCCACCTCCCCGCATGTAGTGCTTTCGCCATGTTAGCAACAGCGGGCTGCTGTGATAGCCAATCCCATAATTCTTGCGCGATGACAGTTTTTCAGGACACAGAGAATATTCCAGCTAAAACTGGAGCAGCCATCTTTGTTTTGCTTCAGCTTTTCACCTCTGGTTGACGTACATGTCTCTACATCTCATTGGTCTGATGCATTTCTGTATCGAGCCCAACGCATCAGTTAGCTTCAGGTCAGATGTATTTTAGTTAGTTCATGAATTCACAATTCTCGCAACGATTTATCTTGCTTGAAGGTAACTATAGCAACAGTGTAGTGTGGAAAAAAAGGTTTACTGCTCAGCTAAACTACAAAGAACGTTCTGGGTTTCCGCAGAAATCAGCAGTTCGTTTGTTTAAGTGAGACTCCATAAAGGATCCTGTGATTGAAACGTCACTAATAGCACAGCATCGTCTGCATAGATGTGAAACACGAACCATATCAGCTCAGTTTAAAAAGCAGGGGACCGAACTGACAGCCCTGAGGCATCCCAGATGTTCACAGTTTTAGCTCCCGCAGCAGAAGAGCTTACTGTTAACTCTTTGCTTGTTTTCCTCAGGGATGTTTGGGAGAAACCTCCTTGAATCCAGGCCCTACTCCTCCACAGAGACTATTGCTGACAGCAACTATGGCTACCATAGCAACAGCACCACCAGCCCTCCCATCCCTTTCTACTTGTCAGAGGCTGAAAACGTCACCTCGTCTGTGCGGGTCAAGGCACGCCACGGCCAAAGACCGCTGGCCTACACTCAAGCTCCTACAGCTGCCTCCTCTCAGGCTCCGCCTACACAGCTGTCTACGAAGCTTCCTGATTGGCTTTCCTCTGTGACATCACTGAGTACCGCCTGGCCGATGAGCAGCAGCACCCCGGCATCCGACACAGGTAACCCATAGTTCTCTGTTTAGAGAAGAACGGTTCCTAGAAAGGCTGACAGCCAGCAGGATGTGTTAGAGCTGTAGGAGGACAAAAACTCCCACAATCCTTCAGTGCTGCAGCCTGTCTGTGTTTTTGTTGTCCTGTCCTTTCCTGCCACGCCGAATCCCATTAGAGCAGCGCAGCTGATCCAATAAGAGCCGCCGTGACGGACAGAGAGTCTGAGCTGAATTCTGATCCGCTGACACCCTCCCTCTGTGGACCAACACGTGTCTGTGAGGGCCGGGGAATTCACGGGTGGCCCAGGGGGGTCCGAGGCCCGCTTCAGGTGGAACATTTCTGCTAAATCATTTCTGCTTTAAGATTCCCCTCGCCTCCGTCCGTCTCCGCTGCGCTCCTCCGCCGTCCTTCTGTGTCTCTCTCTGTATTAATGGGATGTTGAGGTGAATGCTGATGAGCCTGGCTCCGTCCTGCGTTCTGATTGGATGACGCGAGGTCATCAGACTGATTGGAAGTTTAACCTACAGCGTCCTAACAGAAGCAGAGATTCTGGTTTGTTTGAGAACAAACAGAACCTCGACTGATAGAAAAACTCACAGAGGTGCCCGACTGAATGGTTACATCAGAACCAGGAAGTAGAACTGGAGCAGGTAGATTACAGAGTGTTTAGATTGTTTCTGCTTAGTTTAGATCTGGACTGTTTCTCTGCAGGAAAATAATGTTGAGTTCTGGTTCCTGCAGGAAGATGCCAGCTGATGGTGGAGCCTCAGTGCCACATGCTGCCCTACAACCAGACCTGGCTGTCCTCCTCCGTCGCCGTGGTGAAGAGCTCAGAGGTGGACATGTTGCTAAGGTAACCGCAGCTTCATGATGCTGGAACATCTGGAGGGAAAATATGGAGCTAAATTAGGGGCAAAAAGTAGAATAAATAGATTTAAAAGTGAAAAAAATTGATGTTAAGAAAAAAAAATAATGAAACCTGAAAAAGATTTAAACATGGAAAAAAATTAAAATAAACATTTTTAAAGAAAAGCATTTATGCCTAAAAAGAATTTGTTAAAACAAAGATTTAAATCTGGAAATAAACTAAAAAAACCTGCGAGAAGAAAAAAGTTTTTTTAGAAAAAATATTTTCTGAATAAAAACCTTGAAGCCAAAAAAAAGAATTTTGTTAGAAAAAGGTGTAAATCTGGAAGAAAAAGTTTTTAGAAAGAATAATTTAACCTTAAAACAATTGTTTAAAGGAAAAAAATTAAAGCTTAAAAAGCGAATTTGTTAGGAAGCAATTTAAACTTTGAAAATACGTTTTTTAGAAAAAAATGAAAACCTAAAAAAAAAATTAAGTTTACAGAAAAAAAATGAAACCTAAAAAGAATTTGTTCAAAAAGAATCTAACCTGGAAAAAGGTTTATTTGAAAAAATAAATAAATGAACCTGACTGTAACGGTAACCTGAGGCCCCGCCCCCTCATGACAAAACACGGCCAGAAGATTGAAGCCAAAAAAAAAATGGCAGTTGGTAATAAAAATTTAAAAATAAAAAATGACTGAAAAGTAGTTTTCCTTTGAAAAAAACTTTTATTTTATTGTATTTTTTAACAGCTTCATAGCTCCAGTATAGCTCCATAGACCTCAGCAGATCCTCTGGTTCAGGCAGCGTTCTGACGTCTATCGTCTGCATCCTTCTATGCAGACATGAGAACTTTGGAGCAGAGGAACCAGAGGTTCTGCTGGCTGAGGTCCAGTTTCTCTCTGCTTCAGCCCAGCTTTCATTAAACAGTGTTTGGATCAGAACCGTGGTGCTGTGTGCTGCAGGTTCTTCAGCTACCTCAGCAGACTCTCCTGCTACAGACACATCATGCTGTTCGGCTGCTCGCTGGCGCTGCCCGAGTGTTTGGAGGCCGACGGGACCGACGGCAGGTACGGCAAACCGTGAGGTCCAACCTTTTCCCTGTTAACACCTGCTAATGCCTCCCTAAGCCTTCTGGGATACGTAGTTGTCGCCTGCAGCCATAAAACACTCACTAACAGGCGTGCGTTCCTCCGCATGGAGCTCAGCTGTTCGGACGGTAAATGATACGGCAGCTGGGCGAGCTGGACTAAGAATAACACGCAGAACACAAACACACGCAGCTCCAGTAACCGTAGCTTCAACTCTGCATGACCTCTGACCCCTGCTGGAACGGCTGTGGGAAGCTGAGTCTCTGCTGCTCCGCTGATGGGTTTCTAGTAAAGCTGGAAGGTTGGACACGGCGTCCCAGCGGTGTTCTGTCAGACCAGCAGAGTGTATTTAAGGTCAGATCAGCATACGCTTCACAAACGACCAAAAAGTAACACTTAGTGTTTTTTTTTGTCCATGATTAAAGGTATACACGCCCATAGAGGTAGTTTAAAGTTTATTTTTTAAACTAAACTAAAGGGATAACCGGGTATTGATGGGTATACTGGTCTGACTGGTCCGGTTAGCGCTTAGGGCGAACTTATCACTGAATGTTCCAGAAGAACGAAGCTGCGGTCCAACATCTGGATCTGAGCGTCTCCGTTGTTTTAAAGTAGATCCTTGTGGAACATGGCGGCTCTGAGGGACCTCCTCCTGGTGAGTTTAACCCGTTTCCCTCCTCCCCAGGAGGGTGGTGCTGCCGTGCGCCTCCTTCTGCGAGGCGGCGAGGGAAGGCTGCGAGCCCGTCCTGCAGATGTTCAACGCCTCCTGGCCGGACTTCCTGCGCTGCTCGCAGTTCAGCAGAAACACCTCGTCTCCAACCACGACGTCGCCGCCCTCCTCCTCGTCGCCCCTGGCGACCACAGGCCCGGCGCCGCCTGCGTGTTTCACGCCACGTCAGATCAAAGGGAAACCCTGTGAGTATCCGCCAGCGTTAGGCCCTACGTTACCATGACATCACTGATGTAATCCTGCTCTCTGATTGGTGGGCAGCTGTGTGCGGCGGGAAGGACAACTACCTGTGTGCGACGGGGATCTGCGTCGCTCAGAAGCTGGTGTGCAACGGTTACAATGACTGCGACGACTGGAGCGACGAGACGCACTGCGGTGAGCTCACAGTCACAGCATTGTTGTCTGGGTCGTCATGGAAATGATGGATGGGGTGGACCTTCCTGAGTGACATCAGCGTGGTGTCATGGGAACCGGCAGACGGCGGGGCTTCTTGGCCTCGCGCTGACCTCAGCCTTCATGCTGCAGGGATTTATGGGTAGCATCAGAACAAAGAGGAGAAAAGCAAACAGTCTGAAAAGAAGCAGAAAGCTCAAAGGGTCAGGCGCAAAGATCCAGAACGTCTGCGGGTCCAGTCAGGAACGCCACAGGTGAGGATGATGATGATGATGATGGTGAGAGCTCTCTGTCTGTTGCAGAGTGTCCTGAGGAAGAGTTTCGGTGTAACACCGGCCGATGTCTGCCTCCTGCGCTGGTCTGTGACGGTTACGACGACTGCGGAGACCTGAGCGACGAACTGAACTGTGGTGAGAGAACAGTAAGGCTCTCTGTAACCGCCTGCCAGGTGCATGCTGGGTAACTGCTCTGTGTGTGCCGTGGCAGTGTGTAACGTGTCCAGGGAGCATCGCTGCGGGGACGGCCGCTGTGTCTCCAGGGACTGGCTCTGTGACGGAGACCATGACTGCCTGGACAAGAGCGACGAGCTGAACTGCTGTGAGTCTCTATGGGTGGGCGGGGCTAATCAGCAACAGGTCTGCGGCCTGACTTAGCCTCGCTTAGCCTCACTTAGCCTCGCTTAGCCTCATTTAGCCTCACTTAGCCTCACTTAGCCTCGGATCCTGGGTGAAAGCTGTCTGTGTCTGCAGCCTGCAGGAGCCAGGGCCTCCTGGAGTGCAGGAACGGTCAGTGCATCCCGTCGGCCTTCCGCTGCGATGGCGAGGACGACTGCAGGGACGGCAGCGATGAGGAGCACTGCAGCCGAGAGCAGAGTGAGCCGTCTGTCCTCCTCTAACATCTCTGTCTGGGTTTGAGTCAGAGAGGGAGAGTTTTAAAGCAGGCCGTCAGAACCTGACGGATCTGAAGGGAGCAGAAACCCAAACCACAAAAAGCTCAGTTTCTTCCTAATCCTGGATTAATCTAACCTGACAACAGCCAGATGCATGTCTCGCTCCGCCTAGCTCCACTCACATACATCACAGGAACCATCGCCATAGGTGCCTTTACTGAAGGCTTTGGGCCTTATCAAAACTCATACTTGCATATGTTGGATAAGCCACTTGTCTGTCATCTTTATTGGCGCTGCTATTTCAACCACTCACACCGAAGCTAACCCGTGGACGCTGTGAGAGGAGGAGCCATTTGGTAGATCAAGCTCTTGCCAAATCCGGTCGGGAGAAGGGCGAAAACATCGTTTCCACCAACAAAAGCCTTCAAAGCCGTTCTCTGATGTTCTTTTAATGAAACAATATCAGATAGATTGGACAACACAGAAGAAATAGCAGCATCAATGCTAGCGCTTGCTTCCTCAATGCGAGTAGCCATTGTTGTTGGAATCTCGCGGTGGCTTCTCCACTCCAGGACACACTCCACCCTGCGTCCTGATTGGATTGACACAGACCATAAATTAGGTTGGGGAAATCACTTTCAATGAGGTTCCCAGATGTATGTGAGTGGAGCTACGCGGCGGGGTGAGACATGCATCTGGCTGTTGTCAGGTTAGAGATTAATCTGGATTAGTCCAGCTTTATCAGGTTAGCATAGAACCCACAACCTGTCAACCACAGTGTTGTTTTATTTCGTTAACGCTCATTTTTTCATGACAATAATGAAAACTGATGAACTAAACATGGAGCTTTGATGACGAAAACATAATGAGTCATAGGTTTGAGTTTTCATTGACAGGACTAAAGCAACATTGTGTAAAAATGCATCATTATGCTGTACAGGAAGTGGGCTGAGTATACAGGAAGTGGGCTGATCATACAGGAAGTGGGCTCATCATACAGGAAGTGGGCTCATCATACAGGAAGTGGGCTGATCATACAGGAAGTGGGCTGAGTATACAGGAAGTGGGCTGATTATACAGGAAGTGGGCTGATCATACAGGAAGTGGGCTCATCTTACAGGAAGTGGGCTCATCATACAGGAAGTGGACTCATCATACAGGAAGTGGACTCATCATACAGGAAGTGGACTCATCATACAGGAAGTGGGCTGATCATACAGGAAGTGGGCTGATCATAGGACAGATCTCTGATGGTCTGGGTTCTCCTCAGGGGAACCGTTGGCCCAACATGGATCCTGAGCCACCAAGGTGAGAAACTCATCCAGAAGGGGCAGCTGAATCTCTGCGTCCTTCAGCACGGAGCCGATTAATAGATTAGCTTAGCTAGAAACGATCCGAACCAACCTCGGTGTGGCTCTGTGGTTCTGGCCTTTAATCCTGGGCCATTTGGGACTGGCTCGGTTCTGCCTGACAGGATTTGCTGTAAAGAAAGAAGGATGATTGGACCTGACCAGAACCTCTGATCTTAGGAGCATTGAAGTTCTAATGTGGTCCAGTTATTCTGCCTTAAAGACGGATAACGGAACCGTGATCCGACTCTGATACTGGGGAAGGAGTCAGTTCTGACCCAAACTCTGCCTCCTCAGACCAGGGTGTGTGCGCTCCCTCTCAGCCCGGCTGCTCGTCGTCTCCCTGCCCGCCGGCCTGTGGAGGAGGCGGCGCCGCCTGCGACACCAGAACCAACAACTGCTGTGAGTTTTCAGAACCTGTAGACCTGATCTACCAGCTCTAGCTCTGTGCTGCTGAATGTCCCCCCCTGCTGGCCGGCCCCCTCTTTGTCCTGACCCTTCTCTCTGGCCTGCAGCGCGCTGTGAGCCCATCACCCTGGAGCTGTGCATGAACCTGCCCTACAACCTGACCAGCTACCCCAACTACCTGGGCCACCTGTCCCAGAGGGAGAGCTCCGTGTCCTGGGAGTCCTCTCTGTTCCCGGCACTGGTCCAGACCGGCTGCTACCAGTACCTCATGTTCTACGCCTGCACGCTGCTGGTTCCAAAGTGCGACCCGCTCAGCCTGCAGAGGGTGCCGCCCTGCAGGTCGCTGTGCCGCAGCGCTAAGGAGAAGTGCGAGTCGGTGCTCGGCATCGTTGGGCTGCAGTGGCCCGAAGACTCGGACTGCAGCCAGTTCCCAGAGGAAGGAAACTCCACCTGCCTGATGCCAGAGGACGGAGTGGACGGTACGCCGCCTCTGTTCTGTTGTCATGGTGATGCTTTGACCCTGGGTCCTGATGCCTACCTATTTCCTTGGTGACAGAGTGCTCCCCTAGCCACTTCAAGTGCCGGTCTGGTCGCTGTGTCCTGGCCACCAAGCGCTGCGACGGACACCTGGACTGTGACGACCACAGCGACGAAGACCACTGTGGTGGGTCCAGATGTCCTCCTTGTCTCTGACCCTCTGACCTTTGTAAATCTCTGACCCCTACTGACTTCTGTTAACTCTGACCTCTGTGACTCCCCTGTTCTCTCTGACCTCTGTGACCCCTGACCTCTGTGGCAGGCTGCTCTGAGCGCGCTCTGTGGGAGTGTCCCGGCAGCACAGTCTGCATCAAACCCTCGATGATCTGCGACGGGTTCCCAGACTGCCCCCTGCAGGTGGACGAGGCTAACTGCTGTGAGTCTCCTTTATACTCACTGTGACGCTGCAGCCGGGTTATGAATGTTGTTGCAGCTCTGATCCCGGTTCTGATCATCCTTCTGCAGCCGCCTGCAGGGACAACGAGCTGGCCTGCAGCAACCACCAGTGTGTCCATCGGACGCTGTGGTGTGACGGGAAGAAGCACTGCTCAGACAGCTCCGATGAGTGGAACTGTGGTACACCCCCACCCTAGCTCCAGCTCTGTTTAAAACGCGTCCTCAGTGTCTGACCGCTTCTCTGTTGATCCCCACAGTCTCTCTGTCCGATCGGTCCGGCTCGGTTCTGACCGTGTTCAAGACGGCAGCAGAGTACCAGGTCTGTGCAGACGAGTGGAACCCCGCCCTGAGCAAGCTGACCTGCAACCAGCTGGGACTAGGGTAAGGTTAGTAACAGCCAGAGCAGAGGTTCCCCAACAGGAACCAGAGATGTTTCCTTCATACCTACTCCACCTGAAAGCATGGCAGAATGACTGTCATGAGCTTCTCCTCAGGGTTCCCTCCTCTGTTTCCATGGTACCTGACCAGCCTGGAGTCCCCGGCCGTCGCCGTTGGTTGCACGTCCATCCAGAGTGGAATCTGAGGAACGGTTCTGCCCTGCAGGCTCGACTGGAGAAGAGAAGGTACCGATTAGAAAGACTCTCAGCGCAGTGTCAGTGGAAAGGATGATTCAAGGTTTGGATAAAACCATCAGAAGGAGGTTTGGTTACCTTTAAATGTGACACAGGATGAAAACAATAACTAGAAAACATAATTTAATTGTATTTTATAATCTGCCAGTGGAATTAGTATATCAGAATCAGAATCAGAAGAGCAAGCCTTTAATAATCCCAGGGTGGAAATAACTTTTGTTACACGCTCTAGTTACAGTTTTACATGATATATGGACACATCCTAACTATACAATATAATAAGATAAAAAAATAAGAATAAAAGAGATAAAATATATATACACATATATCTGCTCCTAATATAGACCAATATAGACGTGTTTTACATCCTTGGAAAGCTCATTGCCAAGTTCAATGTATGGACACCATGAGCATCAAAGCACAATCAATGAAAATATAGCAGCATGGTCAATTAGAATTTTTGAAAAAAAGCTTTGACTTCTTACCTTTGAAACCATCCTGAGACCGTATCATCAATCCACATCTTGAGGCTGTTTTGTTTGTTTTCTCAATTGACTGATATTTCATCCATGAAAACAAAACAATTCTCTAAGAAACTGTTTTCCAGAATATAACCCATTTATATAAGAGATCAAAAATATTGGGGGTTAGTCCGGGATTGATGTATATGAATCTGTTTCTATGTAGATTGATGTTGTTTTTTGCTGTAAGAACAAGAAGAGCAAGCATTGATGGAAACAGATTTGTTTCTTTTTTAACTAGAACTCCACTGTCGGGGTTACAGTTCTATAGAAACAGTGTCTCTGATTTTCCTGCTTCTACATAATAGATTGTATCAACTTTTCTAAGTAAAATTATCTGCTAGAGCTCAGATTTTTTTTCTCTAATGATCTCCTTCTGTCTCTGTCCTCCAGTCACGCCTGTCATTCCAGACAAAGAGTTTCGGTCCAGTGCTCCAGAGAAGGTGAACATCTTCGCTCTTCTGCTCTAACTCGTATCTCTTTGGTTCCTTTCTGTTCTTACGTTTAAACTTCTGTCATCCTCAGAGTGCGGTTTGCGTCCAGCACTGGGTCTCCATCCTCACAGGAGGAAACGGATCCTGGGGGGCCGGGTGTCCCGGCGGGGGGCATGGCCCTGGCAGTGCTCGCTGCAGAGCGGTCAGAGCGGACACGTCTGCGGCTGCGTGCTAATTGGCCGTCGGTGGGCTCTGACTGTGGCCCACTGCTTCGAGGGGTGAGATTTCTGTTCAATTTATTTCTACCAACTCCAACTCACATCATGTGATCTCCAGGTCACTTTATAGAGACAGTTCAACCAGATCATACAGTCAGAGTGGTTCAAAGTTTTATATCTAAGAAAAAAACAGCTGAATGATGAAAAGGGGTCCCTATGTCCTCCAGCAGTCTGAGCTATAGCAGCAGAACTATAGAGATAGAATGAAGCAGGATGATGAAAAGGGGTCCCTATGTCCTCCAGCAGCGTCCAAGCCTATAGCAGCAGAACTATAGAGATAGCTCAGGATAACCTGAGTATTTTGGATGAGATATAAGAAACGTAGAGCCCTTTCTGTAGCTGCAGACCTGGACTGTGACCAGACTCACTCTGAACTGGTTTCCAGGAGGGAGAACGCTGAGCTGTGGAAGGTGGTGCTGGGCCTGACTAACCTGGACCATCCCGGATCTCACAGTCAGAGCCGCAGCGTCCGCTCCATCATCGTTCACCCGCGCTACAACAGGGCGGTGGTGGACTACGACATCAGCGTGGTGCAGCTGGACTCTGAGGTCAGAGCGTCACACAGCCAGCCGCCATTCTCAGCAGAGGGCGGGCAGCGCTGACGGCTGTGGTCGTTACAGGTGGAGGAGACGGCCCACGTCAGGCCGGTGTGTCTGCCTCAGCCGGGTCAGCTGCCCTCGCCGGACTCCTACTGTTACATCAGCGGCTGGGGTCACATGGGCAACAGGAGTGAGTAAACACTGCAGACGCAGAGACGTGTCATCATGTCTGAGAGCATGACTCATGGTGGGAGGAGAGGAAAACTAAATCACAGCCATCTCTGTTAGGAACACCTGCTGAAGCAGATCAACCAATCACAGAGCAGAAACCGCATCCTTTCAGCATATCTGCTGATATGTTGTTTATTTGGACATAATTAACTGTTTACAGACTATGAACATTTGAGTGAGAGTTAAGTTTGAGCTAAATTTGGAAACCATATATTTTCATACACTGTCTAAAGAGTTCATTAAGCAGGTAGACAACAGTGTATCTATTTATAAAGAGAAAATAAAAACGAAGCAGATGTTCCAGATGTGATGGCTTTACATGTTCAATCATCTACTGAGCTCATATCTACTAACAACTTTATCGTCTCTATAAATATGCTTCAATTTCATTAATCAAACATAGAATAAAGGCTAAAGATGATTTAAAAATGACATTTGTGAATATAAATATAATGATAATAACAATGATTTCCAGTCTTCTACTTTCTTACCATGAAGAGCAACAACTATTTCCTGCTTCCTCAGAAAGTTTGGGTTCAACATTGAGAATTATAATGAATATTAAATTTTTTTGTTTTAATATATTTCTTCATGTATCAGCTAACAGGATAACAGCTTAAAGCAGACGGCTGTTGATCTATATCATGATCTATCCAGACTGTCTCTGAAGGGAAACAGGAAGTTTTTCCAAAATAAAAAAACAGATCCAGAAATGATATCTTGCTGAAAGAATGTTAAAAATAATTTAGTTACTCCTAGAAGTAGAACAAAAACAAACCTTCCCAGTGCTGTCAGATACTTTCAACAAGGACTTATCTTCATCAGAAACATGATTTCTAAAGAGTCCTCCTCATTCCTGGCATCAAACGCTTAGAAACAAATAAAGACAGAGATATAAGGGAGGGGCAGCCTAGAGGAGCGAGGAATCTGAGCCCCACCCCCACAGACTGCCTCTCTGGGTCCCTGAGCAAGACCCTTAACCCCACACTGCTCCCCGGGCGCCACACAATGGCAGCAGCCCACTGCTCCCCAAGGGGATGGGTTAAATGCAGAGAGGGAATTTCATTGCCCTGTACTTGTGGCAGTGGAATGACAAGAAAACGCTGAAAAAAATATGAAAGTAGATAAAAACTCAACATAGGTAGCCACTAGAGGGCAGCATTGCACCAGAACACATGTTTAAAACATCAGGATTTCTGCTGAAAGAGGAAAGATCATCCAGTCAGACGGATTCAAAGTTTTCTAAGGAAAACCAGCTGATTGCATCGACTCATTGACTCTTCAGCAATCCCTCACACTAAGCATGCTTGTAGCGACAGTGGAGAGGAAAAACTCCCTTTGAACAGGAAGAAACCTCCAGCAGAACCAGGCTCAGTGTGAAACAAAGCTGATATTTCTCTCCAGGATGGAGTCACAGCCAAACAGGAACAGA
>JAGKQL010004765.1:0-13249 GCA_018398635.1 Cyprinodon brontotheroides
CACAATCTCTGCTATGTAGTTAGCAAAGGGCCCAGTCATCATCCTGGATGGCAGTGCTCAGCGGGGGCTGCAGTACGCTAACTAGGCCAGCTATATAAAGTAGATGAATCTTACTTTTGAAATGGTTGCCATGGAGTACATACAAGACGCTGCAGTGGAAGACTGGAAATGTGTATGTCTGTGACCATCTTGGGTGAGTTACAAGTGAAGGATGCAGCCAAAGAACGATCCGAATGTGAGAACATTTCAGGTTCTGCTCAAAGATGCAGAGTGAATGAGGAGAGGCTTTCTGTTCATGAAGAAATCTAACCCCAAAATGCCATACCTGTCGTGTTTTCCTAAGTAACATTTATCAAAATGTGAGATTACTTCTAAAGAGCAACACGGCCGTCTTTAGCGCAGGTTCCAGCCTGAACGCTCCTGACAGCCAGACCTTTCACTAATCCCGTTGATATTCAAAAACACATCTTTCACGCACGTATAGGGGAGGAGAGTTTGGCATGTCGGATTCACACGTCCTTCAGTGGAAAGCAGGAGTCAGTATAACGCATGCTTTCCTATAGTCCACCTGCTCTTTAATGTACAGGCAGAGTGAAGGGGAAGGAAAGGTTCTCCAATCCGGCCCCCGCTCGTCCTCGGGCCCCTGCAGTATCTCGGCTGTCAAACAACACTGACAGCACTGACTCTTCTGTCAGCTCTGGCTGTGCTGTGTGTGCAAATAAATTGGTTTAAAAAAAAAAAGAGGGAAAGAGTTAGGATGCTTGGAACCACAGGATAGTTTTGTATTTATATTCACCTCAGCTTTTACCTTCTCTAAACTGCTCTATTCTCACAGCTATTTCAGATCCTTCTACTAACTAAAGAGGTAAATTAAACCTTTTTAGTATCTTTGGTGTTTTTTTTTTAGTGATTGTAATTTAGCCACAATAATTAGGAGTAAACAGATAAGATATTTGAACTTTCACTCCCACATAGAGTATTTAGTGTGAGAGGGACATTTCATGACTGGTTAATTTGAAGCTTTTTATTGACGGCTACATTTCAACCATTTTCATGCTTTAAAACCAGAAAAAAAAAAATTATTCAATGGTACGATGGAGTATTAGGGCCAGGCTAGAGACTTTTTATTTTGAGAATAAAGTCGTAACATTACCAGAATAAAGTTGGAATACTAGAAGAATAAAGTCATCATTCAACAACCCGTTTCAGAAAGAAAGCTTTGAGCACCAACCAGCAGTTGACGGCCGACCAGCTCCACCAATCAGCAGCCTGAGTCCACTTTGACATTCTGCCCAATTTGATGCTGCTGCTAAAAGATTTCCTTATTTGTCAAACCAGAGCCAAAGAATAACTTCACACGATGCTCCACATTCCTCATTTTAGGGAAGAAAGTGCTTCTTGTAAGAATTGTCATGAAATACAACTTGTTTCTCATAATTTTAGGACTTTATTCTCCTAATAATACTCATAATTTCACTCACTTTTATTCTCTGTAATTTTACAACTCTTATGCCATTGTATGGCATTTTTCCGTAATTTCGTGGCTTGATTTTCGTAATTTTATTATTTTATTTTCATACTGTTTTGACTTTATTCTCCAAATAGAAGTAAAATAAAAATCTCTAGCCTGGCCCTAATACTGCACCGTCATACAATGGAGCTTTTAAAGGTGATATGAAATTTATACCGGTATTTACATAATTTATGTATAAATGTAAGTTTTTGTAGCTCTTGGTATTTTTGTCATGTTAGAACTACAAAACCAACATGTATTTATTTTAATGAGACTCAGTGGCACTTAATTAAGGAGTAATTTTACCTATTTTTTTACATTTACATAACCAGTGCCTGCACTCTGGTTCTGGTATTTTCGGTTTTCTAAAAGATTACTGCATCCTGTTGGAGAATTATTTGTTATTTTTATATTATTTTTTATTTTTACTTATTTTTTTAGAAGTATTTATTTATGTGCATGTAATAATATTTTTGTCTGTTTTACTCTTCCTTTATATATTTTTTTACCCTATTTATTTCTTCCATGCTATCCATTTCTGCCTGTTTTATTTACATTTCTGTCTGCATTTCTGCCTCATCATGTAAATGAGGAAGGGCTGTGTCTTAGAGGGTCAACTTCTGTCCATTGGTTGGTTAGCATTTACTGCATCGGTCGAATCTATAGGGAAGAGGAGAGTCTAAAGTCGGGTCTGAAGTGGCAATTTCTCAATTCATAAGAACGCAACTACGGACTCGTGTCCTCGCCAAGTATGTTCTTGAGAAGAGCACGGGAAAATCTGGACTCGGGGAGAATGGAGCATGCAGCATAAATATGGGTCAATTAGAACAGAAGCGTACTCGTGATGTCACCACGTGCTCAGCTCGTCTGGAGCTGCATTTCACCTCCTGTTATTAATAGTCTCTAGATAATAATAAATTCTGACATTTTTCATTTAGTGGGGGAATAATAATGAATACAGTCAGATAAAAGCAAATCAAACGAACATTTTGCCACACACATGGCTAGGCAGAGAGAGGGCTGCTGCAGGCGGGCTAGGGTTAGACCTGGCTGCCGTTAGCCTCAGAGGTCGCCTGGTTGCTGCGGTCCTCTCAGCTATAGAATTTAAAAGAAAAATTACGCATTAAATTGTTAGATGGGCCATATAGTGACGCTTACATGTATAATGCTCTCGCCTCAAATGATCTAAAACATACTTTTATTAAACAACATCAACATTAACTCAATACTCTGAGCTCTGAGTGTTAAGAAGATGGGACACTTCCTCCCGATTCTGAAAAACCACATTGTCGACATTTGAGTCCATGTGTGCCGCTAACGAGCGTCCAAACAAAACATAATAAAGTCAATACTTATAATGTTAGCATTGTTTTCGGAACAGTTGCTAAATGCCTCAGCTCACTGACAACTTCATTGTGGGTAGCCATCTTAAAAAGTAAAAAGTCTGCCTTTTTCAATTAATGAATAATTTGAAAAATTTGTGCAATGTATTTTTTTCTTTTCTGGAAGAAATGTTTTTTTCTTCCAGCATTTTCCTGTGTTTAGCTCCCTCTATCAGTTCGCAAATTCTGACCAGCCCCTCTCCCGAGTCTCCAAGAAACAAACGTCTTCCCACAGCATGATGCTGCTACTGCCGAGTTTCACAGCGGGGATGATTCCACCTCATACATGGTTCTAGGAGCGATCCAGTGGAACATTTTGAGCTCCTCATTGAATGTTTCTATCGTTTCCTCAGATGGCCGGTGGCAAATGCTTTCTTTCAAAAATTATATATTATATCCTTTTTCTAAGATAGTGTACAACTGCTATTTCTTATTCTTGAGGGTAAAAATCCCAATATATGTTTAACAAAGGTGCTAGTACGCTGAAGGGTAAAGGCTGATTTATACTTAGAAACCAGGTCGTCTGCGGAACTGTCACGGTGAATCCAGAGACTTCCACAGAGACTTTCCCGCCCCTTCCATAGACACTCTGCCAAAGTCCAAAATTACAGGTGACCGCAGACAGTGCCGCAGATAGGAGGCCTCTGATTGGTCAAATTTACATCCACTCTACACTATGCGTAGTTCCTGTTTGATACCTTACCGCTTTGTTTTGTTTTAATGACCGCCATTGTGGAAAACGACTCATAAAGATGAACCAGCTAGAAGAGCGACGTGCGTGAGAATGCTGGGACGCTTTTTACACCTGGATCCTCGCCCTTCTTCGCCCCTCATGTCCCTCCATTTTGTCTCGCCCAAACTTCCCCACCGCCTCGGACATATCTAGACCCACAGCTAGTTCCTGATTCTCCCTCTTGCGTTGTGGCGTGGAATAACATAGCGCAGACCACGCATTCAATATTGGGCATAAATCAAAAATATCTGCGACAAGCTCACTGCGACACACTGCTGATAAATCCAGCCCTTTAGTGGTGATACTGCAAACCGTTGCCTACTGGCCCACTACCACTGGATTGAAACAGTTCATAACAAAAGTCAGTTAGTGAAAAAAACTGCATTTGGATGTGAACCATTAGAGGTTCATTATACTTGCAGCATAATTTCTTAATGTAAGGTGAAGAAGGGGTGTGAGCTTTAAACACGTGTCTCTGATTATGCGGATGGTCCCCAGCCTGAGGGGCTCTTAATGCAACATCTGAGTGAAACTTTGTGATCATCTTGTCAGATATTAGAGGAAGCCTCTCCTCACACTGACCCACAGGCTGCGGCGCCACACCTACACAGACTCACAGCACTCTCATTTTATTGCCACCTTAATTATTTATTTATTTATTCCTCCTCTTGCAGCCCTACTTCTGCCCTAAACTCCTGCTGCCCCGTCTCATTGTTCCCTCCTCTGTTCGTTTTAGCTCTGCTCAGTTCGCTCACCTCTCATTAGCTTCTCCTCTGTTGACTGGAAGCACCTGTCCTCAGGTCCCACTGTGGCTATCTCTCCCTCTGTTTAAATCAATTTCCATGTTAAATAGCTGCTGGAGGGACGGGGGAGAGTTGCTTTGGTTGGGAGGCTGAGGCGCTACACCAAACCACAAATCTTTCACACCTCTGACCCTCCGGGGTGATCCACGACTCCTGTCGGCTTTTCTCCGGCTGCCACCCCTCCCCTATTCCCCTCTGCTGGTTCAGCCTTTTATCACTCTGCGTTCTCCCCTTTGGCTTTTCTCTTTCATTTCATTCCCCTTTCCATCTTTACCCGCTTTTCTTTTTTTTTGTATTTTGACTTCCATTCCCCCAGTGTGACCCAGGGCATGTTCTCATTTCAGATTAGAGCTCTAAAAAGGTTTGTGACAAGGTAGTGTGTGTGCATGTATTTGTGTGCATACATGCATTTGGCCCTTTAGCTAGAAGCTGATGTGTTGCTTCAAATGCAGTACAAGTCTCTAACTTATAAGAACCTGGTTTTAAAAAAACTTTGTTTTCTTAAAAGAGGCCTTTTGTTCAAGAAAAACATTAACAAGATATATGCACAGTATAAAAATCTGCTGTCGTCAGAAAACCTTAAGGCATCATGTTGGTAGAATTAGGTCTGAGTAAGGCAAGGCAAGGCAAGGCAAATGTATTTGTATAGCACAATTCAGTACAAAGACAATGCAAAGTGCTTTACATGTTAAAAATATAGGAAAATAAAACAGAATCAAAGCAAGTAGGACAAATATATATAAAATAAAAAATGCAGAAACAAAAAAGATTATTAAAAACAGTTGGACTAAAGAGAATAAAAAAGTTGAGCTAATGATGTTTCAGTTGAACTGTTTACCTGAAACAGTTGAAGGCAATCCTAAACAGATGTGTTTTTAGAGCATTATATAAACAATATTTTATTGTCCTGTTGACAAGAAAGGAGTTCATTAGAATCAACCTCCAGTACATAATCAGGTTAGGGTGTCTCAGGGGTTTTAATGAAGTGTAATATTTCTTGTTGAGCCGTAGCTCGGCCATTCATAAGGACTGGTTATACTCAGCAGTGTGTCGCAGTGAGCTTGTCGCAAATATTTTTGATTTATGCCCAATATTGAAGCGTGGTCTGCACTATGTTATTCCACGCTACAACACAAGAGGGACTATCAGGAACTAGCTGTGGGTCTAGATACGGGCGTAGGCGGTGAGGAAATGGGGGTAAGTTTGTGAGTGTGACAATGGAGGGATATGAGGGTGAAAAAGAGCGGGAATCCAGGTGGGAAAAAGGGTCCCAGCGTTCTCACGCACCTCGCTCTTCTAGCTTGTCCATCTTCACAAGTCGTTTTTCACAGTGGAGGTCATAGAAAAAAACAAGCCAGTAAGGTACCAAACAGGAAATACGCATAGTGTAGAGCGGATGTAGATTTGACCAATCAGAGGCCTTCTGTCTGCGGTCACCTACGATTTTGGAGAGGTGCAGCAGAGTGTCTGTGGAAGGGGTGGGGCCACATTTGCGTTTACTGCAAAACACATGCAGACGACCTGGTTTAAGTATAAAGTATAAGTATAAATCAGCCTTTAGCTTTAATATTCAATTCCCATCCAGGTTGGATGCCACATTTATGTTGTGAATAACGTTTATATTCTACTCCCAGCCAACTTCTGTTCAAAATTTAAGAGTTTATCAACAAAAATCATTCGGCTCCGAGTCAAACATATTTCAGTTTAAAACTCTTCACTAAAACTAGTGAAACTCACCTAGTTAATCTGGAAGAATTTGGGATATGATTAAATTAGCTTTTCACTAATTTAGAGTATTGGAATATTTTCAGATCAATCAGGTGAATAAAAACATTATTTGGCCAAATAATGTTTTATTAAATGATGAATCAGGAACCAATAACCTTTAGTCAAATTATTCTTTACCCTCTTTGAAATAACTAGCAGTGAATAGACAATCAGTATTCCAGTAAATTACTCTTGGTCATACTTGGTCAGAGATGGGAAGTAACGAAGTGCAAATACTTCGTTACTGTACTCAAGTAGATTTTTCTGATATTTTTATTTTACTACTTTTTTTTATGGCGACTTTTTACTTCCACTCCTTTCATTTTTACACAAATATCTGTACTTTCTACTCCTTACATTTAAAAAAATTGGCTCGTTACTTTAGTTTTGAATCATTTCAATGGAGTTACCGTTATTATTTTTCGCGTCATCGATACCAAATTCAATCTAATTGGATGGGAATCTACGTTGCATTTGACCCACCACTACAAGATGAATAGACAGATTCGGCGGTATTCATTGGCGGCAAATCATTGCAGCTTGGTGGCAGTGGCGTTAGCATAGTAGCATGGACGACGAGATGATTGAAAATGAACACAACGGAGATCTAGTCCTATTGGCAGACATCCATTTAAAATGTAGGCAACGGCATGAAAAAAGTGGTTTCTACTTTTACTTTTATACTTTAAGTAAATTTACAAGCCTGTACTTTGTTACTTTTACTTGAGTAAAGAAGTTTAATCAGTACTTCCACTTTTACCAGAGTATTTTTTAACACAAGTATCTGTACTTTTACTCAAGTACGGAAAGTGAGTACTTTTGCCATCTCTGTACTTGGTAATGGAAATGTCATGAGCATCTGAGGAACACATGAACACTAATGTTATATCAGTGTTTAAACCCTTAGTGAAGTAAGGCTTAGGAGGAGGAGGTGGTTTGAGTGTTTTGAGAGGTGGCATGGTGTTGTAGTGAGAGAGGTCAGCAGTTCCTTCAGGTATTGGGGGGTGGGGGTCATTTCCATAGATGCACTGGTGGGTGAGAATTGCGACCTTGTATTCAATCCTTGCAGAAACAGGAAGCCAGTGAAGGTAGTGGAGAATGGGTGCGATGTGGCTTTACTTTCAGACTCTCATCAGGATCCTTGCAGCACTGTTCTGAACATACTTTAGTTTCTGCAGACTCTTGTTAGGAATCCCGATGAGAAGTGCGTTACAATAGTCCAGCCTGGAAGAGACAGGCTAAATATTACCAGAGCACTACCTAACTTTATATTTTTAGGACAACTATTCCAAATATTTACGTCTTTTACAACAATAGGTGATATTTTATTGTAGTTTGGGGCTTTGGTTTATCAAATAATAAAGTTCCTCTAAAGTCATATCTAGATTCTTTCATTTTCAACATGTTCTGGACATGTTGATGAAGGTTCTCAGTCATCCAGGTCATAGTCATTACAAAAAAGAAAATGAAAAACAATCCACTGGACTTTGTTTCTGAGTTTGAAGACGTTTCGCTTCCCATCCAGGAAGCTTTCTGAGTTAGAAATGTCAGAAATAGTGTTGAGTTTGAGGTTTTATACAGTAGTCCAACAAAGCCCTGTTTTTGATTTAAAACCATGCAAACTAAAACAGACGAAGGGGTCCACCCCTTTGGAATGAGGGTCATTTGGCTGCTTTTGTTAGCCTGCAATGCCCCATACCGATCTAAGTGTCTGATTTGGTAGAAAGGGATCCTTTTAAATGAATAATAACAACCTTTACTCAAAGTTCCTGGTTCTAATTAGTAGACAGGAATAAAATAAGCAGCTATAACTCACATATTGCTATAGAAACTCCTGGGCCAATAGGAGACCTCCAAGAGCCCTCAACCTCATTGAAATTTTAAGTTTGCGATTAAATTTATTAAAAATGAGCAAACCCTTTAAATCGCTTTAATAATTTATAAACATTGATATACAATTGTTTATTTACCGTTTTTGAAATTTCATAGATAAACTGGATTTATTCCTCCATTTGATTACAGTATAGAGGAAATAGATGTAGTGGTAGAAAGATAATATTCATAGTTTAACATAGTAAAACACTCATATTTGCTCCTTTTTTGTGTTGCAGTCATATTTAATTCATGCAATCTAAAAATGAACTCCCCCCTCACCTCTGTTAAGTTTGTATAAAAAATCTGAATGCCAGATATTTCCAGAAATAGAGAGGCACTAATTTATTTACAGCTACTTACTAAAGCACTAATGTGAATCAAATAATTTGAGAGTAAAGCAAACCACATTCTTTGATTAACCGACTTTAATTGATGGCTTAGCAGTAAAGCATTACATTTGTGGTGCTAAGTGCACAACACAGTCAAAATGGAGGATTTAAAAGACTTGTTATTGATGTTGCTGTGTTTGTTGTGTAATAGGCTTAAAGAAAAGCAGCTTTCCAAGTCAAAACTCTGTTCATGGGGTCCTATACAATCTTGGGTTGGTTTTAGGCTGAAAATATCAAAGCCCTTCAAAAACGCTAAAGAAATCTATATTTTTCTTTTTCTTAGAGACATTGACAGCCACTCAGACTGTTTCTTGTAATTACTAGTCTAACAACTGTGCTGATCCATTGCAACTTGATGTAATTATAGCCTTGTTGCAAATTAGCACATTCACAATGCAAATGACTCATTAATCGGCCAACTATACGTATGTGTGTCAGTGTCCGTGTGCATGCATGGTATTGTGGATTATGACTGCATCTTCAGTATGGTGTTAGATTCCTGTAGGAGCGTCCACAGCTGATAAGATAAGAGATTAATCACTTTGCCTTAATCTCCATATAAAGGAAATGAGCCCGCTTGCAGATAAGACCATCGCCTAAAGATTAATGAAACGGTGAGTAAACGCTGCTATAAAACACATACATAATACAGTACGGTGCCAAAACTTGATGTATGATGACGGTAGATCTCCTCACTTGATCATTTAGCATTTACATGTACATTGTGTTTATTGGCCGTCATAGCCTGGAGGGGGGTGAATTCATTACAAACCGCTGTAGCTCAGCTAAACCCGTGCCCTCACACTGCGTCTTCCTCAGGGTTCGAATTGAACACGAATTTGAATGACAAGGAGCTGCTAAATATTCACAAGCTGAGCGGGGCATAAACAGCTGGCACTAGCCTTCAATTTAAACTAAGGTGTCTTTATATGCTGTGGTGTCATCCACGGGTGAAAGAAATGCGAGAGTTGCATGTAATTGTGCGAGGCTGTAGAGTGTGATCCCCAATCAGTGATGCTGTATAATGTAGGTGGGTAGGGGAAGACGAGGGATCATGAAACTTTTACAGCATATTCTTCTCCTCCAGGCCCGCGTTTTGTTAAAATGTAATAAAACGGATCAGTCAAATAATACTAAAGGAGTCACATTCCCCTACAGTTCTGGTGGTTTTATAGCTTAAATGAATACCAACTTTCGGTATACTTGCCCTGGTGATAAAATGAATTAATATTTCGGAATTGGCACTCCAAGGAACAATCCAGGTATATTTACACTATCTCTACACCGCAGCTTATTATCTTCACAACTTCAGTGATGATCCAGAAGTACTAACTTTATCACTTATATAATATAGCAACAATTGTAAGATTAAAAGCACGTTTTAATTTGGTGGTTAGTTTATTTCTGGCACCAATTCACAGCCACGTCCATGCCAGGCAATTTGCGAAGTTCACCAGATCCTTACAGTCAGGTAATGATTTTCAGTCTAAAAAAAGGAAACGCAGGTTGATTACGCATCGACTCGCCGACTTCGAAGCTAATCCCTTACACTAAGCATGCTTGTAGTGACAGTGGAGAGGAAAAACTCCCTTTTGATGAGAAGAAACCTCCTGCAGAACCAGACTCGGTGTGAGCGGCCATCTGCCGAGGCCCACTGGGATTGAAGGAGACAGAAGCAGAGATACAAAAGGCAGCCGTAAAAAGTTTCCCCGTCCAGGAATTACTATTTTCTTAGGCAAGGCAAGGCACATTTATTTGTATAGCACAATTCAGTACAAAGACATTGCAAAGTGCTTTACATGATTAAAGCTACAGTGTGTAATTTTCAGCGACATCTAGCGGTCAGACTGCAGACCGCAGCAACATGAACATCTCCCCCCCAACAGTACGGCGAGCGTTACGGGACAAAATGTCTTCCACGACGTCCGCATCACCTACCTTCTCAAGTGATGAGGTTTGTTTACATAGATAATTTCACAGATAGTATTTCATTAGTCTGTGTAGGGTATAGATATCATGTAGACTTAAGATAATAAATATCGAGCGTAATGGGCGATCTCGCAATCGCTAGTTTGTTGGCTCTGCGCTGCCGTAGCGCAAAGATGTCTGCCTCCATGGCTGCGAGACCCGCTCCTATGTAATTATAAATAACGAATTCTAAGGCAACGCAAATATTAAGGTTAAGAGGCTGAGCTCGTAGATGATGATAAATAACATAGTTATGTATAATATATTACATTTCTGACTGTATATCCCTGTAATTATTACACACTGTAGCTTTAAAATATAGGAAAATAAAATAGAATCAAAGCAAGTAGGAAAAAAAAAATAAAATTAAAAATGCATAAACAAAAAAGAATATTAAAAACAGTTGGACTAAAGAAAATAAAAAAAGTTGAACTAATGATGTTTTAGTTGAACTGTTTAACTAGAACAGTTGAAGGCAATCCTAAACATATGTGTTTTTTTTTAATAGTCTTGATTTAAAGGAACTCAGGCTTTCCGCACTTTTACAGTTTTCTGGAAGTTTGTTCCAGATAAGTGGAGCATAGGAACTACTATTATCTCGATAGTTATCAAATAATTAATAGTTTTCTCAAGATAACAAGATAATTATCTCGTTATCACGAGAAAACAGTTATTGATTTCTCGAGATAACGAGATGATTAATGAATGAGGCTGGCCAACAGCCCTGGATTCCCAGTCCATCCATGCCTGTGGGGCCCGTAGTTGTGCAGTTGGGGTACCGCGTGCGCGCATATAATCATTTTTTTAGTTTCCTATTTCTTTTCACTCATTGTCAGGTCACGGTGGATCATTGAATAGCATGGAATACAGGAGAAAGACATCTAAATGTCTTTCAATGGAAATCTTTAATCTGGACTCTGTATTGAAGATTGTAATCAGTTTTAACACACACCAATAATTTTGTTATAACGATAAAACAGCTTTCCTTATAGATAATGAGAAATTTTACTTGTTTTCGGAGGGCTGACGGCTTAGAGGTTTGTTAGAAATATTCAACAAGTCAACAAGACGCCATGAAGACAAACTAGGAGGGAAAGCAGTAAAACTTAGATTTAGGTTGTGCAGCGATATTACAAGCTTTAAATGTCTCACTGAGATTATGGAGTTCATTTTGTATTGCTGCATGCAAAAAACGCGTTTTGGAAATGGAAGCCTAAAAAAAACAAAAAATTTCTTTAAATTAAAATGAGGAAAAAAAAATCTATCTCAGAAAAGAAAGTTGAATAATAAGAATGCTGTTGTTGTTTTTTTAAGCAAACTAAATTTCTGAGAATAACTTTATTCTGTTTTCTCAGAAATACTTTTTCAAATGATTATTTTAAAGTTGTTCTCCATTTTCTTTTCAAAAACTTCTCAATCCAAAAAGATTGTAGACAAACTGATTTTTCAGATTTTCTTTTTTTTATATTTCTTTTTTGCTTTTTTTAAAATATTTTTTTTTCACTTATAAAAAAATCACATTTTACAGATTCTCTTCTCTTTCTTCTGGAATGAGGAGCAATAACGCATTTTTATTGCTTTCCATGGACCTTAGCAACTCTTCTTTTGGTCAGTGTGTCCGTCAAGCATGGGTGGTTTTATGGCCCCTGTACTGAGGTCATAATATTCAAAGAAATTCTAATGATGATATGTGCTGGAACAGACATGGTTACTGATGATTTTTTCAAACATTTTTACAGCTGAATTTATCAGTTTTTTTTGTTCTAATTCAGATTTTATAGAAAATGGTAATTTTAATGAAGTCAAAAATATTAGTGTTGCACCAATGCCATTTTTTGGCCCAGATACCTGGCTGTGCAGTATCGGCCGATACCGATACCATCTTTTTTAAATGTATGTGTGTGTGTATATATGGAGAATGCATACTACTTGGATGTAAGGTAATTGCCATCATTGCTTTGTAAAGCTGCTGCCTACCTTTGTGAGTGCAGGAAAAAGACTGATACAAAGTGAATCCAGTAGAACTTTTTATTGCCTACCTGGAATGGATGACAATAGTTGAATAAACCTTTGGCTCTAAAAATGGTATCGCTGCCCTATTTGTTGACACTCGCCGATACCAATACCACCATTGTAGTGCTGGATCAGGGCCCCGCCTGATACTGGTATCGGCATTGGTGTTACATTAAAAAATGTATATACCTCCTAAATTCTGAATGTATATTGACCTAATAAGACATAGAAGTTTAATAAAACCTAATTGAATAGAAATTTCACTTCATGCAGCTATCCTAATATATTTAAATCCCTTGCCCTGTTTTTTTTATTTTTCTGCTTTTCTGTGCCCCCCATGAAAACACGCTGACCCCCTCCTGGAACCCTGCAACATTTGGTCTAGAACCGCCAGTGGCGTCAAGGGAGCATATTGGCTTGAACTGAAGAAAATGTGATCTATGAGTCACAAAAAATAATAAAAAGGCTATTTATATATGTGGCAGTATGCCCTGCGGGCTTTGAACGCACCACACAAGTGCAGAATCCAATTGGTTGTGGCGCTGTCTGTATATACAAATACCTGTAATAAAATCATTGAATCTGGTGAGATTGTCTCAAGCCTCATCTTTAGCGGTAACTTTTAAGGGAATTAATGCAACCTTACATTAAATTTGCACTTTTAAAGTGAAGTTACCAATTTGGATCACTCGGTACCACTACATATAATTCAGGCTGAAAAAAACAGAAATGTGAGAAAAATCTCAACATCTCAAAAAATGCTTCTGAAACAATTTACTCTAAAATATATATATATATATATATAT
>JAGKQL010004766.1:0-12316 GCA_018398635.1 Cyprinodon brontotheroides
ACGTCACTGCTGGAAGATGGCAGGAGGGAGGGGCTACTATATTTGGAGAAAAATGGCCGCTCCCAGACTCAGTGATCACAATGAAAATGAATGTCTTCATTTTGTTAGTTATTAGTTTTAGGTATAGATAATGATCCATTGATTACTCTTTGCTGGCCGGACTGTTCCTTTAAATTTATGGGGATGGTGGTCAAATAAAGATCACAGCGGCTTAGAGGAAACTCCTTCTCTAAATGTTGTTCCTTTTAGGCATGTTTTGTTATGTGTACCTAACATTTCCACCTTAGTTTATTGTTTGGATCCGATCATGATTTTTAAATAAGCTTTATGTAAAAATTAAATAACAGCAATCATTTCTGCTAAGATGGCTATGAGGAGATGTAAAACAAAGAGCGATAAGAGTAAGGATGGCTCATCCAGAATCTCCATTAACTTAATGTCTGGTTTCCAAATGAATCTGTCCACCAAACAGAGGCAAAACAGTTCCACCCTGGTGACGGGACCTAAACCCCATTTAAACTTTTGAATTTGCCCAGAGGCAGGTGAGCCCCACGGTGCAGGTGACCCCCCCACCCATGTGCCCCAGCCACAGGCTTCTGTAGATTTGGTTCTATCCATCACTGAGCTGACAAATTCCTGCTGTCTGCCGGAGGCAGGAACACTCAAACACATCAGCAGCAGTCTGCTGTCCACCCACACAGCAGCATGTGGTCAGTCTCTAAACCATGATCTCTGCTAACAATGAATCTATTCTGCTCATCCAACACAAATCTACTGCTGAGGAACTTTGAATTAAGTTTAGTTTTTTTCTGTAATGGAAAAATTTACAAAAATTTACTTTAATAAAAAAGTAGAATTTGCTTTTTAGCTTGATCTAAATCCTTAACTACAAAAAGAGGGAATATTTGTGTTTTTTCATAAGCTATTTTTCGTTACAGGGATACATTGATGGCTTTAAATGCTGGTTATACTGTGACAATAAGGCAGAACAATAGTAATCTTAGACGTAGAGTTACAAAACTTTTATTGTAATTTTGTATACACCAAATTTTTGTTTTATACAACTCTCATGGCATTTCCATTTCATAAAGTGCTGTAGTGACCAAATGTAAACAGAGTGGAAGAAAACCATGCAGTGTCCTGATTTCTGCAAAATAAACAGCAAGAAATGGGGGAAATTAAAATAAAAGGTGAGGTACGTGCACATATCCCCAACTTACCAGACACAGAACTGCACGTTTACTTTCACCCAAAGTAACCACATAGTAAGCATTTCTCATTAACATACTCAAACGCATTCTTCTAGAAAAGAAACCATTGGAAAGCAGATTGATCTTAATCGTTGGTTCAGATATTTACTACGTAAATAATACATATTTAGCTCCAAACTAAGTGTTTAGTTTGGAAAATAAATATTTAGCTTGCTGACAGATTTTTTAACAGACAATCTGAATATTTACTCTGCAAATTGGATTTTTAAAAATGAATGAATGACATATTGAAAAAAATGACTTGTAAAAATAATAAGCCCCTAAATTTTCTCTTAAAGCAGACTAAATAACCATAAATATTGCTCATAATTCTAAAAGAATAAAAAACAATCCACTGGACTTTGTTTCCAAGTTTGAAGACATTTGTCTTCCATCCAGGAAGCTTTTTCAATTCAAAATGTAAGAAATAGCGTTGAGTTGTTTTATACAGTAGCCCATCAAGGCCTTGTTTTTGCTGAGACAACATGCTAACTGAAATTGACGAGTCTTTATCCAGTTGCCCAAACAAGGCTTTGTTGGGCGACTGGATAAAGCCTGGAAATCAACGCTATTTCTGACAGCTTCCTGGATGGAAGACAAACGGCTCATGTTAAGTATAATACACACACACATATATATATATATATATATATATATATATATATATATATATATGGTATATATATATACATACACCAACAAGCTCAAAAGTTTGGGGTCACATTGAAATGTCCTTACTTTTGAAGGAAAAAGCACTGTAATTTTCAATGAAGATAACTTTAAACTAGTCTTAACTTAAAGAAATACACTCTCTATGGCATTGCTAATGTGGTAAAGGACTATTCTATCTAGCTGCAAATGTCTAGTTTTTGGTGCAATATCTCCATAGGTGTATAGAGGCCCATGTCCAGCAACTATCACTCCAGTGGTTCTAATGGTACAATGTGTTTGCTCATTGGCTCAGAAGGCTACCTGATGATTAGAAAACCCTTGAGCAATCATGTTCACACATCTGAAAACAGTTTTCGCTCGTTACAGAAGGCTACAAAGCTAACCTTCCTTTGAGAAGATTGAAGTTTCAGGAGCATCGTTATTTGTGGGCTTTCCATTAACGCCAAAATGGCCAGAAAAGAGAACTTTCATCCTAAACTTGACAGTCTATTCTTGTTCTTAGAAATGAAGGTTATTCCATGAAAATTGCTAAGAAATTCCTACAACGGTGTGTACTACCTCCTTCAGAGGGCAGCACAAACTGGTGCGGGTACTATTTAATGAAGATGCCAGTTGGGGACCTGTGAGGCGTCTGTTTCTCAAACTAGAGACTCTAATGTACTTATCTTTTTGCTCAGTTGTGCAGCGCGGCCTCCCACTTCTTTTTCTACTCTGGTTAGAGCCTAACCAGAGCACAAACAGGACATTTCAATGTGACTCTAAGGACATTTCAACGTCCTTAAAGTCACATTGAAATATATATGAATGCATGACTAAAGTCAACAGCAGACTAATTTAACTGTTTATTTAAATGCCTTATTATTTACATTTGTCTGTGAGCCTGTGTGATAAACATTTGCCTATTTGATTTGACCATTGTAGTTTGTACTTTTCTCAAAGCGATGTGTTTTAATTTGCCACTATGTGTCTCTACCTGTTCTTATTATGACTTGAATGAGAATCTTCATTCATTTGCCTCATAGCTCCCCACAAATTAGACCTCTGGTCTACCTTTGTTTGATAGATGAAGACACAGTTGGGAAATATTTAGTGGTCTGCATGGCCTCTTTTACTTTAATGCATTCTAATTACTACCAACATCATAAACCAGATTTTTCTGTCTGATAGACAAATTAGAAGAAAAATTATATCTGGTGTTTGCATTTGTCTGCATCTCTGTAAGCAAAGAAAAATACTTAATAGGAATGTTGATTACTGAGAAAAGTGCGTAGATAAATGAAGGTGAAAGCATTGCATTAAAAGTGTGACTCCCAAACATTTTCCACAGACATTCGGGCTGCAGAGAGCGTCAATAATTGTTCTTCAGTTCTGTTTTTGGAACAGCAATAAAACCCAGTGCAGTTTCTGACACAGCTTAATAACTTCAATGAAAACATGTCTGTTTAGCTGGAGGTTATTAAGCTGCTGGTAGTGTTCTTTCTTCATTAAGGTCCCTTCAGGATGACCATTCAAGCAGTTTGGATTTGTGATTAGTATTACCATCCCTGGGCTTATTTGAGTCAAGTCTATTAAATGAACTGCCGCTTTTGATTACCTGGAAAGAAGATTCTGTTCCTGCTTTTCCTTTTTCTCTGCTCTTATACATCTCCTTTTTGTTGTTCATCTCTATCTTGTAAATCTATAATTGGCCATTGTTGGATAGTTTACCCTTAAGCAGAAATTTGTTTCTAACACATTTTCATCGCCTTATCTTAACAGTTGTTATTTTTATTTTCCCCAAACTATCAGGGGAGTAGAGTAACAAAGTATATTTGTTGGCATTAAAGTAATAAGGTACAGGTGTCTGTGTGTGTGCTTTGTGTTTTAAGCTGTATAACAAAGCTAAACTTAAAAAAGTATTTTACTCTGTTATATTTGCTGCTATAGGCTTATACTACTGAAGGACAAAAGGACTACTTTTTAATCATTCTATCTCTATTCTTCCATTCTGCAGTAGTTTTTAGGCCAATCTTTAAATCTTATCTATCTGACAGAGTTCATTTGTTCATGTTAATGATAGATCTTCAACACGCCAAAACTGTTACCTGTGGAGTACCACAGGATCAGTGTTAGGACCAATTCTTACTTTATACACATGCTCCCAATCGGTAGAATTATTAGTTAGAATTATTAGACAGAAAACTTTGAATCAATCTGACTGATGATCTGGTGAACTGGAAAAGTGACCCGAGATGACATGATGTGAATTGAGCTATAGAAATAAACTGAATTGAATTAAATTAATGATTATTAATAAAAATCTTATAAATTATAATTTTAGCGAATTTAATAATTTTATTTTATTTAAATTTTTTAAAGATAATACTAGAAAATGTACCACATGAATAAAAGCTCCTTGCTGATAAACAGTTAACCAACATCCATGTCAACATGAACAGAAGTCTGACTGAATGTTTCCCGAATGTTACAGAAAATAAAAACAGATTTTAATTTTATTGCTCAACAACATTTTAGCTTGTGAGCTCCATCAGGCTGGTTTACTTGTTTTATTTATTAATATGAAGCTCAGGCGGAAATTCAACTGAAGAAACTCTGATTACTTCCAATTCAATCTGAGGCTGATCCGCCTCCAATGCAGCCAATCCGCTTCAAGCTACATCTCCTCGATGCCCAATCATCTTCCAGCACTCTCCTTAAAAGCAACTCCAAATCATCTCTCGGCCTGCTCTTCAACAAGCACAAGATCCGTCGCTCCTATGTCGGACTTTTGATTCAGACAACCCACCTCCATCCCCTTCTCCCACCATCATAGTGAGGCTCATCCAACTCCTCCTCGATGTCTGGAGGGAGTACTCACCTCCAGTGTGTACTCCCTCCACACTTTCATGGAGGTCCCCTGTCACTTTAAACGGTCCGGCAGAAGACCGCCATGTTGAGACTGTTTCTGCCAGAGATTTCTTCCCAAAGGGGAGTTTTTTCTCCACCCACAGTCGCCTCATGCTTGCTCTTCATGGACAGTTTATGCAAACTTTGTTCATTCAGTGACATCTAACTCAAGCATCACCTTTTATACCAGCCTCTATGGATTAACCAAACGTCATCTATCTAACTCCACCACCAGTTTCAGGCCCGGGGGGAATATCCATACTCTCATACATCAGTTTATTTGCATTAAAAGTATAAATCAGCTTTTATGTTTCCTGCCGAGGCCTGAGCGCCAAAGTTCAAACTATTGTATCAATAAAACTCTTCTAATTGCATCTTTCTCGCTCTGTGAGTTTTTCAGATTGAAATATACATATATATGTATGATACATACAAAATGAATGTCATGATATGCGTGTTTTAAATTTTTTATTTATTTTTACTTTTGTCAATTTCAATTCATTCTATTTTTCTGTCTTTATTGGAAGGGAATGTAAGCTAGCACAACTTTATAAGGGGTTAGAGAATCTGTGCGTGTTTTAAAACCAGAAAAATTATGAATCAACTGCTTTTTGTTTTTGTACTACAATTGAAATAGAAAAACAACAATAAAAAAAAATAAACAAGTCTGTCTTTTTCTCATGGTCAAAAGAAAGATATTCTTCATAGTTTGAAGTTGTGTCATTTCAGACCTTCAAACCGAACCAGAAATCCTGGTCGTTATATGCTGCTGAAACAGCGCTGATGGATGCAGATCTATTTTTTCCACTCTTAATAAACTCCATAATCGGTGCAGATCAGGGGTTTCAGTGCAGCCATTGTCTGTATCTGAGGGAATTACTGCTTTCTGCTTCCTTTCAGCTGAAAAAATGATGAATGTCTGCAACAAAAAGATCAGCAGTGTTTAATAACTGGAATGTCTCCGAAGGGCAAGGGCACAATTTTCTCCAACCTGCTGTATATGTACACTACATTTTTAAAGGTATTTCAAGTAGTAATTGTAGTAATAGTAGTAATTGTCCCAAAACATTGTTTTGGGGCTTCTTTCTAAAAAATTTCAGAAACGTTTTTTTTTTTTTTTACTTGAATGAAAAAAATATTAGAAAGCAAAAAAAAAATTAAGCATGGTTTGTTTTTTTATTTAGCCCGATATAAAATATTTGAATCCAGGGAAAAATACTGTTTTTTTTCCCTGAATTTGTTTTCAAACATCCAAAGAATGAGCTATACACTGATTTAAAAGATAAGAAGTGTAGCTATAAGATAGGAAAGAAGGAAGAAAAGATGGTCAGTAGACAGACAGTGACAATTAGGAACATGGCTAAGGAGACAGTTGTGCGTGGATGTGGGTACCTGTAGATTGATGTGCAGTCAAATGAAAGAGGAAGGCTTTTGAATTGCGGTTGAATGGAGCTTAATTTACATGCTAATGTGTGTCCATTTTGTGTATGTGTGTGTTACTGTCTGTACTGTGGATGATGATCTAAGTCTGTGTCAGCGGTGAGAGGAGCAGGCTACGCTCCCAGCTAATGTCCAAATGACAGATTTGACAGGTTTGGAAAGAAGGGGTGTTATTCAGACCAAGGACCTAAAGTGGTTGGTTTATAACTTTCTCCCAGGCTGCTTCAGCAGCACAGATTCTCAGAAAGAGGTTAAATATATTATGTCACAGATTAGTGGCTTATGTTTATGCAACAGATGAGCAGCTTGACATCCCACCTTGTGGCATTAAATTCTTTTTAGTTTCCTAAAACACTCAAACAATTCGGCATAATGTAGGCTTTTGTGCTGCTTTCTTTTTATACAGTAGCAGCATTTCAAAATGGCCCTTGCCAGTCAAAATCATTTTCATTTTCTACTCACCCCCATGCTGAATAACACTCTGGAGTACTTTTGATATCTCAAATGCATCTGGAGATCTGGGAGGCTTCTTGCTGTCTGCTGACATTCAAATAATGGAGGTCTATGTGGTGCCGAGGCAGAAAGGTCCATAAAAGTCCACAAAAAAAACATGCCAATATTCCTCCCATACTGCTGCGTCCAATGTATTCCCAAGTGTCCTGGAGTGGGTAGTATCCAGAATTTACCTGGGGCACCGAAGTCATTTAGAATGTTTTGTGAGCATAAACATTAGTGTATAGGATTTTCCTAAAAGCTGCCGCCGCTCACCTAGTCTCACGCGAAAACAGCGCTGCAAAGAACTCTCATGCTCTTCCCTCAACACTTAAGTCCTCAGACATTTTTCTTTTCGTTGTTTCTTTTGCACAGGTAAACAGCACCATTTCTTCTTCTACGCTTGCATTATCGGCAGAGCAGACGCTGAATGCGCACTTCTCATCTGGTTTGGCCTGTCCGCGTGCTTCTGTGAGACTCGCGGAACGCCGCTTTAGGAAATCCTATATACTACTGTTTAGGCTCTAAAAACATTCTAAATGACTTCGCTTTCTGAGTAAATTCTGGACGCCACCCACTCAGGACACTTGGAATACATTGGACGAAAGCAGTAGCGGATGAATATTGACACGCTTTTTGTGGACTTTTATGGACCTTTCTGCCTCGGGCGCCATAGACTTCCCAGATCTCCAGATTGATGCATTTGAGATATCAAAAAAGTACTCAAGAGTGTAGAGTGTTGTTCAGCATGGGGTGAGTAGAAAATGAAGGCTAATCATGTTTTGGGTGTACTATTCTTTTAATGTCTACAAATCATGACAGAAAAGAATATTTTGGATGTTTAAAAGGAATTATAGGGGAATAGCCAAGCATCAGCAAAGGGGCCCATCAATGAAAGTGGAGAAATTTTAAAATTGGCTACGACTGTATTTTATAATCTGAAACAAATCATATTGCCAAAGAAAAGTATAAACAACTATTTCATGTGGTTACACGATTTCTATGGAGTCCGCGTCGATGAGTGTGAAAGCCCGAAATGGTCAAGCATAAACCCTAACGAGGCGTTATCTTAATGTATTCATTATGTATACATCTTCATGGGCCTTGAGGACGGGGATAGCCCCTTGATGGCACCTACAATGACAGAGCTAGAAACGATTAAACATGAATTTAAAGACAACTTCAGAAGGATCGTTTATCTAAAATGCTAGTTTATGACACCTTTACATGATCTTTACAACAGACTGTGAACATGGTCCCTAACAAGCTACAGTTCCTCAGGTATTTTATTTTAAAATTTTTTTGGATCACCCACTTTTTTCTAAAGGGGACAATTACCAACTATTTACCTCGCGGGCAAGATGGATGGTCGCTAGATTAGCGAATGAACAAACTCCCTAAAAATGCATCTATCCAGAAGCCAAGAGATGCATTAGCCTCGACACAGAAATGTTTCGGACCAATGAAATGCAGCGAAATAAGACATCAATGCCCAAACAGAAGCTGAAGCAAAACAAATATGGCTGCCCCACTTTTAGCTGGAATGGAAGCTAGGCGGAGGTTCAACTGAAGTAACTAATTGCTTTCCTTCATCCACCTGCGACACAGCCAATCAGCTTTGAACCACGCCTCCACGAAAGCCAATCGGCATCCAAAGTTAATCTTAAAAGGCCTCCGATACGCACTTGTCTGCTCCTGTGCGCGCAGGTGGCGGATGCGCTGTGACTTCAGTCAGATGACACCGTTTCAACCCCCTCCAGCTCCTCCTCCACCATCGTAGCTAAAGCTTCATCAGAGCTGCCATTCCTCCTGGACTCCCCAGCCACGTTCCTTCTCTAATCTCAACCGATCCAGCAGAAGACCGCCATGTTGAGCCTGGTTCTGCCAGAGGTTTCTTCCCAGTGGGGAGTTTTCCTCTCCACTGTTGCTTCAAGCTTGCTTCCTCATCATGGACAGGTTCTCTCAACCTGTGTTCCATCTTCCAGGTCCCTGAGTGAAGCTCTAGTATCAGCTCACGCAGTCCACCTGGATCTCCCCATAAAGCTCAGCAGACCGACCTCTCTCCAACCAGCAGTCTACAGACTGACCAACTCCATCTATCTCCACTCCACCACCAGTTTCAGGCCTGGGGAAACAGCCCTGTTCTTTGCTCCTGTTCATGCATATCCATCAAAATTAAGCGCTATGTTTCCTGCCAAGGTCTTGAGCGCCAAAGACAAAGTAATTGTATCAATAAATTTCTCCTAATTGTCTTTTCTCTTCGTGTGAGTTTTTCAGATTGAAATAACCTTTATTTCATTTTGAAAAATGCAAAAGGATGCTATTTTGTTGCATCTCTTTTTCTGGATGGGAAAGATGTTTTCACTCTGCCAGTGGTGAACCCATCAAGAATATGAAAGGGCATGTTGGCTACTGCTGCTGTGATTGGCTTCAAGCCTGCAGCACCTTGTTCTTACCTAACAGGATCTCTTACAAGCTCTGCTGCCGTCTTTTAAAACCATTTTTGTTTTTGCTTTTTTGCTTCTAGTCCTTTTCATTCAGATAATCAGCATTAAGATTGTAGAGAGTCCTGTAGGACAGAGATGGTGGCCCCTCAGTGGCACCTATCACTACAGCACTGCACCTGCCCAGTCGACAACACACTTAATCATGGCTCATCACGGCATGATGCACCAACGTCATGAAATTGTTGGCATCCAGACAGACAGAAGTGTTTTATTAGTGAAGGCAGGTGTCTTATGGAGTGAATGTTGTTCCATTATTTATGTTATAAGCAAAGAACACGTTTTGTAAATGGAAAAATATAGAATAAAACACAATCTACAAGTGTTTGATTTGGAAAAAAGGTTCTATCTGTTTTCTCAGATGTTGTTTCATATTTTATTGTTTTAATTTTTGGGGGATTTTTTGAAAATTTATTTTGTATTTTAGATTTTTTTTATTACTTTTTCAAAACCTTGCTTTTACAGATTTTAATTTTTTTTTTCAAAATTTCTTTTTTTTTTCAGATTATTTTCAAATTGTGTTTCATACATCACATTCTGCTTACTTTAAGCCCAATACAAACTCTGACTCTTAATGAGCATACGGACCTGTAAAAATGCTGTTGCTAACATGCAGACCTACGTAAATGTGTAATTGCTCCACACTCCAGAGGAAGTGAAGAGAATATGATCTGGAAAATGCACTTTAAAAAAATAAAAAAGATTTCATAAAACGAACAAAAAAAAATAAATATTTAACCAATTTTAGTGGAGCCTAGGTGGAAGAATAATGCAATCGCTTTTGGCATTTGCTTAATCATATTTAGTTACTTTAACACAATTGTTTTATGACCTACCATGCTAACATGAAACAATTGTATTAAAGTAACTAAATATGATTAAGTAAATGCCAAAAACGGTTGAATTTGTTTTTTTAAATGTACTTACACTTATCCGCCTTCATCACGGGCCAATCAGCCTCCTTAGTTCATCTTAAAAGGTCTCTAAATCCACATCTCTGCTCCAAAGTGCAGGCAGTGGTCGCGCTCTGTCGGACTTCCATTCAGATGACCCCGCTTCTACCTCCATCCCTCCCTCCACCATCAGAGCTAAAGCTTCATCGCCGCATTCCTCCCGGACTCTTACTGCCAGTTCCCAGTCACATCTCAACTGGTGCGGCAGAAGACCGCCTGGTTCTGCCAGAGGTTTCGCTTCCCAAAGGGGTGTTTTTCCTCTCCACCTTGCTCGCTTCATGCTTGCTCAAAATGGACAGGTTTATGCAAGCTGTGTTATCCAGGCTGGACTTTCATCTTCCAGGTCTCCTAGTGAAGCACTAGCATCAGCTCACGCAGTCCACAGGATCTACTGTTCTCCTCTTCATGCATATAAAAGCAAATTCAGCGCTAATGTTTCCTGCCGAGGTCTGAGCGCCAAAGACTAGAGTAATTGTATCAATATAATTTCTTTTTTGGTGTGAGTTTTCTTAGATTGAACTCCATGGTTTATTGATCTGGGTAGGAAGAAAAAAAATAATATATATAATAGTAACTTCAAAAAGTAGGATGTAAAACCTTTAAGACATTTATATTACAATTCAAATCCTATGAAAAAATGTTCACATTAGTATCAAAATGCAGCTGATAAAATACAGACAAAAATAAAAGGCAGCGAAACCCTCACGATTATCATCAGAACTGCTTTACAGTTTTACTGCACAGTCATAGCCTGCAGTCTGTTGCTAAGGAAACAAGGTGATGGAGAGGCTTCAGACTCATGGCAGGGTCATCCAGAGTGTGAAGAGGGGGAGGAATGGTGTGTCTGCACACACAGATCAGAGAGCCTATCTGTCAGGATATCTTTGGAGTCTTGCTAAAGAGCCAAACAGGTTTCAGAGTGTTTGCTGCTTCGGTCACAGTCAGCTCCCTTCATTAGTTCTCTTTCCTAAACATAGAACACACAAACAAGAATGTGTTACATTATCACTGCACTACAGCAGGGAAGAAGAAGCAGGGGTTCAATAAATAGTTATCATGCTTTGATGCTCAGAGCATCAATTTTCCATCGGATCTATTTGTTTCCTGTAGTTCACCACCAGCTTAGATAGTTTGCATAAATCAGAAGCGCAACATAAACACCTGGTTAGCAAGGAAGCAAGCAAACGTTCACATAAGCGCAGAGCGGGAGAAGAAAGTGTGAGCTGTGCTGCCCCCCACTGGGTGCTGAGGGTACTGCTGAATTACTCCACCTCAGGCTGTGACAGCTGGAAATGATTTTACATCTAAAATTAATCTAAGCTTCTTATCATTATCTTCTTATAATGACCATAATATCCAATGTTTATTAGCGTTACATACATATTAGTTAAAATTATCCTGTCATTCTCTTGGATTTAAAATTTTACTTTTTATTGCATCAAGACTGACTTATTTTAAGAAATTTAAATTCGGGTCCATGTGAATCTATGTTATCATGTTTTTGCTGGTGAAATTAATGCACTTTAACTACGTTTTGTTCATGAAAGAATGAATTGCAAATACAAGTAATTCATACATTATGAGTTTAAAATATTTTATAAAAAAATAAAAGTTGAAATGGGCTCCTGATGTGTATTTGATTTTTTTTTTTATTCTTGCAGCTTCTAGCAGATTACTGACCAATGTGACCTGATGCTTTTCTTTTTCACATCTCATAGTATGAACCGAGAGGTGAACATGTAACGTGATGCTGAACCTATAAAAAGAAAAAAATTGAGCAAATCTGAAGGATATTTACCTAAAAGCACAGCAAGAATATGATTCCCTCTTTGTTTGTCGTATTTATTTTCTGTAATGTCTAAGTGAGGCAGGTCATCTAACTCTAGATGGGTTTTTGCCCTTATTCTCTGGAACCTACTCATTCAGAACCCCTAATCTCCACAGAGGTTTCCTTCAACTCTACAAATCTCTTTCTTTGTTTTATTCCTCGGTGTAATGTTTGCCACAGCCAGCAGCCAAGGGAAAAAAAATTTAATGACCATTTTTTAAAAGAATAGTACACCCAAAACATAATTAGCCTTCATTTTCTACTCACCCCCATGCTGAACAACACTCTGGA
>JAGKQL010004767.1:0-13229 GCA_018398635.1 Cyprinodon brontotheroides
ATCATATGTTGAAAATCGCCATCATTTTTTTAAAAGTCTGATCAAAAAAATGCTTTGTGAGAGCACGGATGCCAATGTCTGCTATAATATGTCATTTGTCCTTGAGTCTAGCTGGTCTGTATGGCTCTACTAAGTGGGGGTTTACAGTGTCCAGACTGTCAGCTCGACTTTCCTTCTCTATCTTTGGCAAGTAGAGGGGACTATGACCCCACCATAATGACACGGCTCCAGAAGAGATTATAGACCCTGATACTATGCAATGCCAGCATTATGCACACGCTGCCCTTTAACTAAGACACTTGGGTTAGTTGCCAGCTCTTCCTGGCCCCTTTGGATAATCTGACTCACATCTATGCAAAAGGAATAAGAGAAGCAGTCTAAGACAGCAAATTGCACATGTAAAGGAATGATCATCATCATTCATGGCTGAATACATTTTAACATACTTAATCCTTACCTGGCTTAAAAAAAAAAAAAAAAAAAGGCAGAAGGGGTGTATTAAACAGACATTAAAATCAATAGGAAGTAGCATTCAACCCAAGTGGGGTTTGAAGGCAGGAATCAATACCAAGAGCTTTAGAAAGAAGTTTCCAATAAAGACTGTCTCAACTGGTATCATATGGGAAAAGGACAACATAGTAAGCATCCATTACGTTACAATAAAGAATATATAAAACTCTTTAAAAAGCCACCTTTTTCCGGTTGAGGATCACAGCCTTGGATTTGGTGGAGCTGATTTTCATCGCTTGCTGCGACCACCCCGGATATGCTGTAGGTCTTAGCGGGAGGAAGCCAGCAGAACCATGTCATGTGCAAAAGGCGGATGAAATCTGCTGGTCTCCAAACCAGATCCCCTCTGGCCCTTGGCTGTGCCTAGAAATCCTGCTCATAAAGGTTATGAACAGGATGAGTAACAGACAACAGCCCTACTATTGCCTCTTTTTTGCACCATATTTACATTTGATCACTGCTGCACTTTAAGAAGTGGAAATGTCATGAGAGCTGTACAAAACGATATTTCGTTTTGTTAACACTCTGTGTGACGATAAAGTTTGTCTAAGTCTAACATACAGCCCAACATACACCTGGAACCAGCTGAACTTGATAGCAATGGCAGCCAAACAACTATGCCGCTTGTACAGAGCCTTGCTACCCCCTAGTACCCCCCCACAGGGCACCATGAGGAACAAGGTCAAATGCCTTCCCCAGGTCCACAAAACACATCTGGACTGGTTGGACAAACTCCCAAGCACCCTTGAGCACCCTGTAGAGGGTGTAGAGCTGATCCATGCTGCCCCTCCTGAGGAACTCTCCCTTCCAGCACCCTGGCATAGACCCTCCACGAAGGCTGGAGGCTGAGAATTGTGCTCCCCCTATACTTGGAACCCACCTTTCAGTCTACCCCCTCATACAGAGGACCTACCACCCTTTACTGCCGGACCAGGGTCACTGTCCCCAACCTCCATGCAATGTTGAAGAGTTTTGATAGCGTCAATATCCAGAGATCTAAGGTACCCAGGACGAATGTCATCCACCACCCATGCTTTAGAGTATTTTGACCACTATGGTGACTTTAGCCTTGGTAATCAACTCCTATATTCCCAAACATCCCGTCTCTTCTTGCCCCATGGAAGGCATGTCAGCCGGGTTCAGGAAATCCTAAAAGTATTCCTTCCACTGCCTGATGATATCCTCCTCCAGAGATAGCTCTCTACTTCGAATAAAAATACAGTATTAGCAGAGCACAACTATCCCCTCCGTAGGTGACACTGTTTGCTAGATTTAGAGTTTTTACTTCTGCCACCTACCAGGAGTGACATCCTTGGCCTCAAAATACCTGCATTGTTGCCTCAGGTACCTCACAGGCCAATTGGGCTCGATAGGACTCCTTCTCAGCTTGACAGCATCCCTTACTGCCAATGTCCACCACCAGGTTTGGGGATGGCCCCCTGACAGATAGTACAGACTTTATGGTCACAGCAACTGGTGGTCGCCTCAAGAATAGAAAGCAAGGAATAATAAGGTCAAGCATTCTTAATTTAATGTTTCAGGTAACTCTTCAAATTCAGAAGCACAAGCAACAGACGGCTTGAATTTTGGCCATTTTGTAAAAACAAAACTGCTTTTCTTAACATAAGCTTTTTCCAGAAAAAAAAAAAAAAAATCTCTGTTAGTTCATGTAACTGCAGTATAAGATGGGATTTTCAAATATTGTGCCTGGAACTTTAAATAAAAAAGAGTGAGCAACGTAATTGTTTCCAATACATTTCTAAACTTTAAAACTGATTCATTCTTGTAAGTCTACACCCAGTTCAGGACATATCCCATATAATTAAAAATTACTTGAACTGAATTCCTTACATACATTTTTGATAATCTCTACTGTCACTGAACTGCAAAGTAAACGTCTCAAGGCATTCCATGATATAATGAGGCTCAGAATGTGAATGGCTGCTTTTCTTCCACTCACCCTCCTGACCTTTAAAATGCTACCACACTCTCCTTGCATCTTGTCATGTTTAAAAGAAATGATGAGATAATTACAAAGCTTGTCCCCCCTGATGTTCTAGAACAAATTATCCAATGCCTGAAATTAGTTTTACACATCTAAAGCATCTCTGCAGCATGTTCAGGTGACTTCTTATGACTACAGATGGATTGTGACTAAAGTCAAGTTCATAAAGTTAGAGTAAGGACAGATAAAAAGAAAAAAGATAAGATAAAAAAAAGTCTGTAAATGTTTAAAAAATAGCCATTCTTTGGGAAAGAATGCAATACATTCTGTCACTAATTTTATCTGGAAATTCATTAGATGAAGCCTTTAATATTATTTCAACAATTTAATGATTGTTTTCATAATATGGCTTTAATTATTTTTCTATGACAAATGGACAGTACTGGGTGAAGTCAAGATAGCAGACTTTTATAGGACATAAACATAACCTAATAGTTTAACCCATCCTCAACTTTAAGACATTTATTCCACCTGATTCGGGGACGAAGTCTGTTAAGATGATGAGAGTTGGATCTGCTGTCACTTTCCAATACAGGAAGCTAAGGGTACTGATTTTATCTAACATTCTGTCATAACAATTTTTTAGTAGAAAGTTCATTAGTTTCGTGTTACTAAAATTGTCAAGTAACATTGATAAGAGACAAAACCTACTTTGTTGTACAGGCCTGTTGGTGCTGTGACATTACCACACAAACTGAATTTAATCTGCAATTAAATTCAAGAATGAAATTATTAATCAATTTAAAATATGATAACGATATTAAATCATTTTAACTTTACATCCACACTCTGATTTTTTTTGTTATTTAGAAAGTACTTATAAAATTTTCAAATCCCTTTACTGTCCCACAGTGGCGAAATTTGTTCTCTGCATTTTGACCCATCCCCTTGGGGAGCAGTGGGCTGCCAATGTGTGGCACCCAGGAAGCAATCAGGGGTTAAAAGTTTTGCTCAGGAACCCAGAGTGGAGGCTGTGGAAATCAAACCAGCTACTTGAAACCTTCTCAGAGCACAAGTGCTCTAACCCACTAGGCCGAGTGGGTTTAATAGCATGAACTATGCACTCTCCTTTCTTAGAAAATACTAGCGTCTCAGAGCTAATCTGTTTAGCTGCATTTCTCTTCAATGCTATCATAATATCAATGCTATCATAATAACTGCTACCATTACCTGTGTGCACTTGTTCTGTAAAATTGAAAATACTTATAGACCAGTCTTCCTATGGTTTTCTTTTATGTCTTCTCCATATATACAGGTGCTGGTCATAAAATTAGAATATCATGAAAAAGTAGATTGATTTCAGTAATTCCATTTAAAAAAGTGAAACTTGTATATTATATTCATACATTACATACAAACTCATATATTTCTAGATGTTTATTTTGTTTAATTTTGATGATTACAAATGACAACAAATGAAAATCTCAAATTCATCATATCAGAAAATTTGAATATTACTGAAGACCAATAAAAACAAAGGATTTTTATAGAAATGTTGGGCCAACTGAAAAGTATGAACATGAAAAGTATGAGCATGTACAGCACTCAGTATTTAGTTGGGCCTCCTTGGCCTGTATTACTGCAGCAATGCGGGCAAGTAGCATGGAGTCGATCAGTCTGTGGCACTGCTCAGGTGTTGTTATGATAGCCCAGGTTGCTCTAATAGTGGCTTTTAGCTCTTCTGAATTGTTGGGTCTGGTGTATTGCATCTTCTTTTCACAATACCCCATAGATTTTCTATGGGGCTAAGGTCAGGAGAGCTTGCTTGCTGGCCAATTAAGAACAGGGATACCATGGTCCTTCAACCAGGTACTGGTAGCTTTGGCACTGTGTGCAGGTGCCAAGTCCTGTTGGAAATGAAATCTGCATCTCCAAAAAGTTGGTCAGCTGCAGGAAGCATGAAGTGCTCTAAAAACTTCCTGGTATGTGGCTGCGTTGACCCTGGACCTCAGAAAACACAATGGACCAACACCAGCAGATGACATGGCACCCCAAACCATCACTGACTGTGGAAACTTTACACTGGACTTCAAGCAACGTGGATGAAGTGCCTCTCTTCTTTTCCTCCAGACTCTGGGACCTTGATTTCCAAAGGAAATGCAAGACTTACTTTCATCAGAGAACATGACTTTGGACCACTCACCAGCAGTCCAGTCCTGTTTCTCTTTAGCCCAGGCAAGACGCTTTCTGACGCTGTCGTCTGTGGTTCAAGAGTGGCTTGACACAAGGAATGCGACAGCAGAAACCCATGTCTTTCATACGTCTGTGTGTGGTGGTTCTTGAAGCACTCACTCCAGCTGCAGTCCACTCTTTGTGAATCTCCCCACATTTTTGAATGGGTTTTGTTTCACAATCCTCTTCCAGGGTGCGTCATCTCTTGCTTGTACACTTTTTTTCACTTCACATCTTTTTCCTTCCTTCTATTAATGTGCTTGGACACTGAGCTCTGTGAACAGCCAGCCTCTTAGCGATGACCTTTTGTGTCTTGGCCCTCCTTGTGCAAGGTGTCGATGGTCGCTCCTTTGGACAACTGTCAAGTCAGCAGTCTTCCCCATGATTGTGTAGCCTATAGAACTAGACTGAAAGACCATTTAAAGGCTTTTGCAGGTGGTTTTGAGTTAATTAGCTGATTAGAGTGTGGCACCAGGGGCCATCAATTTTGAACCTTTTCACAATATTCTAATTTTCTGATATGATGAATTTGAGATTTTCATTTGTTGTCATTTGTAATCATCAAAATTAAACAAAATAAACATCTGAGATGAAATATAATGAGTTTGTATGTAATGTATGAATATAATATACAAGTTTCACTTTTTTAAATGGAATTACTGAAATCAATCTACTTTTTTCATGATATTCTAATTTTATGACCAGCACCTGTATATGTGGTCAGTTTATTGGCAGATGGTTGCTAAGTACTGATCCAGGTTCTGCCGGAAGGTTGCACATATTAAAAAGGGAGCTGTTCCTTTTTTATTGTGTCCTAATGTTTGTGAAGGAGGTTAGATTGTTACAGAGTCAGTGACTCAAAGCAATTTACAGAGCTTCCATAGATGATACCTTTTTGCTTTTTATAAAAGTCTTAAGAAGTTGTCTGCACAAAATTATATCCAGAATCCAACTAGAATATACAGTTAAAACTATATGTATACACCAAATATAAAACCCTGCTGAGCCCCTAAAGAGACGCTGAAGAGAAAAAAATATATATAATTCTAGTGCTCATCAGTTAGTTTTTTCATACGCACCAGTTAGTTTCTTGTCCACACCAGAAAAACTTTCTTGCATGACGGCATCAGTATTTTGGACAACAGTGTTCATTAAAATGGATGTACATGAACTAACTAAGCCATATTTTCAGTTTGGGCTACCATACAAAGACATTGCTGCATTGCTTACAAGACGTCACCATGATGTAACGCATCATGGAGTCCTTTGGTCTATTTCATGGCAAAGGATAACCAAATCTTTATGTTATGACATTTATTCAAAATCAACTGCAAATGACTGGTCCACTGAACGTATATACTATAGATGGATGTTTACAAAGTGTCTGGGAAATGGATTAAAGGTGCGCATGAGAAACTATAACTAGAGCGCACAAGAAAGTATTTTAGGCCGGACGAGAAACTATAACCGAATGCGCACAAGAACCTTATTTTTTTCTCTTTTTAGTGTCCTTTTTTACGTTTCCATTTTTACGACAATTTAATAGAAATAAACTCTTCCTCTTTCGGGAAGGACAATTAACAAATTTACTTCTGTTTGTTAAGAATTTTCATTTTGGAAGTTTTTAAACATTTTTTAAGTTTTTAATAGAACTGCCTTTATTAGAATAATTAGGTCAAAGGTTTTGAGAATCCTTTCAAAAACTTCCCCCAATTGTTTCCTGCAGGTTTGGCCAATTCCTCTTGACAAAAGTGATTAATCTAAGTTCAGAGGCTGCTTGTTTGCACACACCTTTTCAGCTCTGCCCATATTGTTTTATGGTGCCACGATGAGCACTTTATCTTGGCAACTTGATCAAAAAATATTTAGCCTTCAGCAATGTGTGACTTATTGAGCAGTTTGATTATTTTTCTATTTTGAGGATTCATTTGTCTCCAAACTTTAGCTTCCCTCCAGATGTTCTCAGATGTTTCTTCAATATTTCAACATAATGTTCTTTCCTCATAATGCAATCTGTGTCATGATGTATACCATTCTATCCTGCAGCAAAACACTAACACAACTTCATGCAGCCACCTCTGTAAATCAGTTTGGACGTCTTTCCAGGGCTGCTAGCCTTGCACGTTAACATTTATATGTGACAATAATCATTGTGCTGACGCTTTAATTGTTGTTTATTAAAACATATTTAAATAAGTAAATAGAAAATAAAGAAAAAAAAAACAATCAAAGCAGTATTTTTTTTAAATATCTACATTTCAGAATCCATCCATCCATCAATCTTCTGACACGCTTAATCCCAAGAGGGGTCATGAGGGTGCTGGTGCCTATCTCCAGTTGTCTACGGGCGAGAGGCGGGTCACCACTCCATCGTGGGCAACACAGAAACAAACAGGACAAAAAACCATTCACGCACACACTTACACCTAAGGAGAATGTAGAGAAGCCAATTAACCTAACAGTCAGATTTCAGAATATGAAAAGTAATTAAGCCTTTAAAAAGATAAGGCAATGGAAGTTTGTTTATCACAATTCAGTACATAGACAATTCAAAGTACTTTACAGCAGTAGCCATTCAAAATTTCCCCACCTTCGATGATGGCTCCTTGGCTGGTCCTCGGCTGGCCCTTTGCTGGTCTGCTAAAATTCCTTTTTAAACATCAAACTTTGTACAAAAATATTCTTTCTGTCATTATTTGTGGACATTAAGATCTAAAGAGAAGCGCCATCTCCTGGTCAGACCCTGTAATTCAGTGAAAGGGTGGAGTCAGAGTAAAAAAATATGCACACCCAGAAGAAGAAGGGGGTAACTCCAGTGGGTGGAAGTTGGAAGGGATTTAGCTTGGAGTTGCAGGGATAAGGGGCTGCCATTCGGCTGGCATTTGACTGGGAATGGCTATTTTGAATGGCTGCTACTGTACATAAAAAATAAAAAAAATAGAAGCAGAACAAAAAAGAGATAAAAAAATATGTAAACAAATAAAACAATTGGACAACAAACTTATAATAATACCTCAGTTAACGCTTAAATTCTCTAATTTGTAGTTACAGATCTGTCCTTACCATATTTTAATTTGACAAATGATTCTTCATCCTATGTCAGTTATACCTGTTACGAGTGCTAGTGAGGAACAGTCTAATTCGGGCGTTAAACAGTGAAACCTTTGCTAAGGTCAACTATAGGTGAACTATAGGAAAGGTTTGTGGCTTTGCTGCTTATGTATGTCCACAAAGAGATACATTTGGACATCAAGAGAATCATTGACATATTTACTCAGAAGCATCCCAGAAGGTTGATGTTTGTTTGTGAACCAATTATCATCACCATCATAAAGTTGAGCTTGTATAAGAATAATATTCTATGTCAAGTCTTACTATACTGTTAAAGGCTTATGGTTTAACTTCACCATACATGTTAATTTGTTTACTTATTTACTGTTTTTCTTCTTAAAGTTTTCTTCTTCTTAAGATTAAGTTTTGTCTGGTTAAAAAATACTTTATTCTGGAACCATACCAAATTGTTCTCAATCCTTGAGTCTTTATGTCATTCTTATAAATAAATATAATTTTTGGAAATGAAGAAAAGCTTTGCTTGAGTAATTGTTAAGGATAACTTTGTTTTCAAACTACTTTTTAACACTGCATGCTGTTAAAACCGAGAGATTTTGGCTCAAAAATGCTTTTTTAGTTACAAATGATATAATCATGTTAATCATATAATCATTTTGTTCGACAATGAGTACCACTCTCAGTCAAAAGCATTGATGAAAAGTTATTGATTGTACGTTCCAAAGTGGAACTTAAAATAACTAATTATAATTTGAGGATCTAATTCGAATCATTGTATTCTTTCTATCTAAAGTAAAAAATAAAATAAAAAAAATGTTAAAAATGTTACCTGGAAATGTTACCTGGAAGTTAGTAAGGAATTGAAATAAGTACAATTTAAAATCACAATATAAAGCTGTATTTATAAAATTGGAGCTTGTCTGAGTAACTCCCTTTTAAATACATTTAAACTTGATGAATTGGGAACAAGATATAAAATAAAAGTTATAGTCAGATTGAGTTAGTTTTATTTGTTTTCATCAAGACACCTGAGCTGCTTTGATGAGCTCCGATAGATCTGTGTGAAAAACAGATGATACTAGGCCGTCCTTTACAGTACTTCCAGGATGTTCCTCGGCTTGGTTTTGATGTATGTCACAGCTAAAGTTCAAAGAAAAACATACTTTGTGGTTAATAAAAGGGTATATGGAACCCCGGATGGGAAACACTGATTTCGCTTTATCCTTAGGTGCGCACCCCCCTTTTGAAAACTCTGTATCCGCCCCTGGGGATTTAACTTTGACTTAAAAGAGCTTAGGTTTTCAGCACTTTTACAGTGTCCTGAGAGTTTGCTCCATATAAGTAGAGCATAGAAGCTGAATGCTGCTTCTCCATGCTTGATTCTAGTTCTGGGTGAACAGAGTAGGCTGGAACTAGAAGACCTGATTGGTCTGGGACGCTGATACACGGACAACAAATCTGTTATGTATTGAAGTGATGATCAATTCAGTAATTTCTAGAGTAACAGAAGAATTTTAAAGTCTATTCTCTGAGCTACTGGGAGCCATTGTAAGGACTTCAGAACAAGGTTGGTGTGCTTGACTTTCATAGTTCTAGTGAGAACATGGGCAGCAGCATTTTGGATCAGCTACAGCCATCTGATAAACTTTTTAGGCAAAGCTATGAAAAAACTGTTGTAGTAATCAATTATATTAAAGATAAATGCATGAATGCGTTTTTGTAGATCCTGCTTCAACATCAGTCCTTTAATCCTAGAGATACTCTTCAAGGAAAAAAAGGCTGACCTGGTAACTGCCTTACGTCCATCTCAAGGCAATCTGGATCTTTCCTCCTTTGGTCTAAAGAATATTATCTCAGCTTTGTTGTTATTCAGCTGTAGAAAATGATGGTGTTTCCACATATTGTTCTGTTCTATCTGATATAGATCTTTTTTAGTTATCCTTCATTATCCATGTTAACTGAGCCTCACCACTTAAACTTTAGTCTGATTAAATGTCAGACAATGAGAAAACGTTATGTTAATTTTTATACAGTGTGTCTAACACAATTTTATTTTTGTAATTATTTGATTACACTTAAGCTTGTCACATATTTCTGGATTAAAATAAAAGAAAGTGCTAAAAGGCATTTTTAAGTTCCTAAGTACTTTCAAGACATTTCCTGTGCAGTGGCACTATGTCAATAAGCTACTGTAAACAGACAGATTGCCTTTCTGCTTTCATGCATTTTGTTATTTGGCCCTTTAAAAACATACAAAGACCACATTTATTTGCAGCCTAAATTATTTCATTAACGAATGCAACTGAGATCAGTAAGACTCTAACCAATGTGACCCTGTTCCTAATATTAGCACCACCAATAAAAAACTGTGCTAGCTAACGGGAAACATGTTTTTGCTCAATTGAGTCCATTAATCCTGGGGGGACTGTGGAAGAATGTAACTGAAATGTTCTATTCTTGGCGCTTTGCTCTGTGCGTCACTGCACAAGCAAAGGAGCAGGGAAGGAGCATGTGTGTATTTCTAATCCAAAGGAGCTCCGCCTTGAAGCACAAACCTGTCCCCGTCACACAAACAAAATGGAAATATTTGACGAACTGACATCAACGGAGCTTGTGAAATTGTATTCAAAATTACAGTGCCTTTTTTCATTACCTTTTCAAGACTGTGGAACAAAATGGGTAGTGACACATACAAGCACTGGAATAAGGATGATTTTCATATGATAAATGCTGGGAGCTTGTGTCTCATATGATTCATAATTATATAACTGGGACAAAAGCTTTGCGCTGGGCCCATACACATGTAGGCACTAGAAACTCATAGCTGCTGTTTGTATTCTGTTGCCAGTGTCCTTGGCCCTTCCTGGAGGCAGTCTCTGGAGCTTGGAATGCTAAGAGATGAAACAACACAATATAATACTACAATCCGGGTTGGCTTTTAATTGAATATAAGTTCTTGGCTCAAAAGTATGTAAATGTGACTTAAGGGCCCGTTCCTATGCTCATTTTGCTCCACCCTAATCCTCCATCCTACAACACTGATCTCTCTAGGAGGCCCTGCCAGGTCCTATCGCTGGGGACTGCTCAGAGGTTATTAACCCCTTCTCTAAAGATCCAGATCAGAGGAATTCCTCTTTGAGTCTTCTTGGCTTAAGTGGATGAATGGTTGATGCTCATGTTTGGCCTTTATCCCCCTAGAGAGGGAGAAAATGAAGGAAGAATGCTGGAGGACAGATGCAGTGGGTCAGGATGTGAGCCGGACGGTTGGCAGAGCAGGATGTGTGGCAAAGAACAGGGATGGATTCATGAATAGCAAAGGCTTGTAATGCTGTCAGAGGCCAAATGGATATTTTTCAGTGGGCTGTTATACGGCATGGGTCCAAAACAAGAATAGAGGCTTATTAAATTACTTAGAAGGCTAATCATTGTGTACCACAGCAGAAGGTTCTCCGTTGTGGGCTTGTAGTTTGGCGACCTTTTTTTAATTCATGGCTGTTGTTAATGTGTAATAGGTTCTTATAAGTTTTGACTACTAATCTTGGCTATTGTGTTGTCAAATGGAGATGTTTCTCAATATTTTGTCTTAAGATTTTGTTAATCAAATTTCAACATTGACATGTTTATTATATAGACTGATCACACACAGATAGGCATTGTGGTTATTTTGATTATCACAGGCTTACAACCAATAAAAACCCCACATTTAAAGCTACTGTGCTTTCCTCATTTGGCTTTAACAGTTACATGGCATTTATTTGATAAGCAAACTGTTTTTTGTTCATTTCTTTTTAGTTTTGCACTTGTAATACGCTAACCCTAAAACAAAGATCTTGTTTTCTTCATCATTATTTAGTTACAGACTGATGAGATCAATCTATACCTAAAGTTAGATTAAAGACAATTATCAATATCAGTGAAAATAGAATAGTATTACATGATAAACAGACCTCAAAATAGAAATGAACACTGGTTTTTAAGAAAAATATTACATAATGATTTAAAACTGATGTAAAATGTTGCCCTGCAGTGAAGATTTGTTGAAAAAAATATCTTTATTGTAGCTTTCTTTTTTGCTGAAAAGATTTCCCATGCATTGTGCTACTTGATCTTGTGACTATGAAAAAGGTGAATGAAATAATGCATATGTGCTAGTCGGCATGGGGAGATCTGTCTATGGCCGGGACCCAGGTTGCTCATCTCAATTTTTAGGCTTCCTCTAGACTTGAGGGGGTTGTACTTTGTTTTATTACCAATAAATCAGGCAGAGTATCATAGTAACATCAAACCTGAGATACATTTAAACAGGTATTGAAGGTTTGCAAAAGACCTGATATCTTATGAGTTATTCTCGATTTATTTTGTTTTATCATTTCAGGTAAAAACAAATTCTAAAACTCTCTGGGCCTGCCAGGCTTAACCTTCTTAATGAGCCTCTCAAGCACTTGTCTGGTGTCAATATCTTTTCCTGCCTCTCAGGGTTCTTGCCAGTATATTTGAAAGTTTGTTAAGGTGCAAGATTGTGAGGAAACTAGGCAGTTACTCTGAAAAAATATTGATGGGCGAGGAAACTGTGTTTTTTAAACACATTGACCTTATTTGCCCATTTACTGGAGAAATCTGAATGTTTGAGTCAAAACATATTATTTTGACAGTTACAGTCACCTGCCAGCCCTGCTCCTTTCATGTCATTGACTCAGACTCACACAATGATGCAGGTGTTCATGTATGGTCCTGCTATCACACAGAGAACTGTTATGCTCACAAAAATCCTGGAGAGAAACCTGCATCTCAATGCAAGTGCAACCTTATGTCATAAGAGTTAAACACCACTCCCACCCATTGACATAGGAACATATCGATGGGTTCTGTGATCAGTCTTTGCATCAATCCAAGGGTCCCAGAGTGGAAAAATATCTATGCATATTATGAGATTTATTTTTTTTGCAAATATATTATACCATAGTCATTAAAGCTTGCATTGAGTGTATAAGGGAAGCATACAGTATCATGCTCTATAACAAATCTCCTGACTTAACTTGGCAAAACTCAGTGGATCACCTTAAGCAGACACAATGTTTTTTAAAACATCAATAACTCTAAAAACCTCACACTGGAATTTAGATAGCTCAGATTCTTGGAAACTTGGAAAACCCAGCTACTTTAGTAATGACCATTAGTGGCTTCAACTCATGATGGAGATTTTCATTGTTAGCAGGACATGTCAACAATCTCTCCACATTGCAAGATATGCAATTGATATCACTGCCATGGAAAAACTTTTTTGTAATAAGAAAATTTCTATTTTGTCTCCTGTAATATTGTAATTTATTAGGAATTTGGGAATCTGGCCTTTTCCTTAAGTTAAAAAACATGATCATCAGATCTAGATAAGTTATAGTTATAATTGTTTTGATATAACAGCAATTAACTAGACAAACCCATATAAATAAAGTATTGTTTATTATTTATTATA
>JAGKQL010004768.1:0-14379 GCA_018398635.1 Cyprinodon brontotheroides
GTTTTCAGGCGTTAGTTGGACTTGGTTGTTGATTGGATCATCCATTGAAGCTCTTGTCTAACTGGAAGCGTAACCTTTTCCCCCCGTTCAGGTGTTTAAAGGAAAAGTCTGGTCATATTCAGAATTCAAACTTCTGAAGGTACCTTAAATATGAAATTATTACATACTGTTCAATAAATGCTAAGTGTTTTAATTAAGAGTAATTTCATTTGAATATGTTTTACTGGAGACATCCATGTTTCTCAAAGAACACTACTGCCACCTACTGGCTTGTGACGTCACGGTGCGGTATCGGCTGTTGATCAAGTCTCAATGCTGCAACTGGTGTTTGTCACAACGTCTTATTATCCAAGTCATCTTGAAAACATTCTTCTTCCAAATGTTACATATGAAGTGTTTTTCTCTGGCCAGAAGTTCGATGGCAAATCCTCCCTCTTCAAGTTGGCAATACAACAACGAAACCGTCCATGGAGGATCAGGAATTGGAAAGGTGATGTATTCCAACATCCAACTGCCATGCAGATGGGCATTGTCAGTTTCACTATAGCTCTGGTGAATTTCATTGGGGAAGTCCTCTGGAAATCATCAATAATTGTTGTTGATTGCAGATGTGTCTAGTAGTTCCCACTGATTTTGCTTGTAAAGTGGGGAGAATGGCGCTAGGCTTACCGCATCGTGACGTCACTGCTGGAAGATGTCAGGAGTGAGATGTTACTATATTTGGGAAAAAAATGTCTGGTCCTTGACTCAGTGATCGCAACGAAAATAATTGTTTTATTTTTTACTGATTGCGCTAAATTCATTAAATCACCGCAAACGAATACCTTTTAGGTATAAATAATGGTCCATTGATTATTCCTTTCTGACCGGACTTTTCCTTTATGACCTCACACAGCCATCCTTCAGCATCCATTTACAGCAATTATTTTTCAATCAAATTTTATTTGCATTCCTGCCTGCCGCTAAAGAAAGTATTTACTAATTCTGTTTAGTTCTACATTCAGCTTTAGCTTTCTTCTATCCTTTCCTAAACACAATTGAGGGTTATAGAGGGAAGAGCTCAAAGTCAACAGTTCTTTGCATTAATTGTACATCCTTTATCTCTTGACCAGTATGTTGGTAAAGGATGGGAATACATTAGCAAGGCCATCTATATGCTGCTTTTAAACATCTAGCAATTGGTACAGACACTACCAGAGTGTGTTTGATCGATTTATGTCTAATTGTGTAAGAGGAACAGAAAGAGTAAGCGTGCGTAAATAAAAAGAGACACTGAAATGCTGAAATGAGGGCAAGAGGAGATGTTGCAGGGCAGAGCGAGGCAGCTAAGTGTGAATGATGCTCATCTTGTGTTGGGCAAACCACGTCACAGCTCGCGTTCTTGTAACGAAGAACCACGATGCTTACTGACCTTCATCCTCCATGGCACAAAACACACACAGGCTACTGTGCCACGTTAAGACTCATTGTGCTGATTAGATCAGTTCAGTGCACAGGCATAATTGCAAAAGGAAATATGGAAACAGACCAAATATTTTTATTACCTTTAGCCGGTTGAATAAAGCATCAATCCATTTTGTCCAGCAAAAGCAAAAAAAAAAACATTTTGATAAATTCATTAAATAAATTGTGTGCACCTTTGTGTGTCCCCCTCTATCAGTGCCCCCATCTCGTCGAGTCAGAGCAAAGCTGTGTGTACAAGGACCCAGCGGCTCGATCTAAAGCATTACGGGACAGAACGATAGCTAACTAATAGACCTCTCAGCGCTCTCGCTTACAGCCATCACTGCTGATAAGGTATGGAACAAGGGACTTGAGAGACAGGAAAATAATGCAACTGAGAAGGAGGAAACAGGAGGAGAGCAATCCTTCGGAGACAGATGAGATCACACCCCTTTGCATATTAAATCATTGGGATATGGAATCTTCCCCAAGACAGAGTTATAGTTCTCCAAGAGGAAACAGATACAGAAATTTAAGTGAATGTGACAAACCTCAGTGAATCAGGGCAGGAGTTTACATCAGATCCTCTGAGTGGATGAAAGTCAGCACTGAGTGTCTGCCCCAGCCCACATATCTGTGAATGGAGCTGGAAGCGAGTGAAGACCAGACTGCAGCTGAGAACTCAGGCATGTCGTGGGCGGTGCTGAATAAATAGGTCTCGATTTAATGCAGAGACAACATGATCTAAGAACCTCGGCGGATGCACAGGGACATGAAATTTCCCATCTTTCTCTTCAGTGAGTACTTTGAGAACTCCCACTCTTTGAATCAGCCCTAGAATATGATAAGGTCAATTGACGTCACTGTGCGTGCATTGGCATCTGACTGCATGGCTGACATCTAACTCATGCATTTAGTTATTAAGGATAAATCCAACTCTGTAGGTATGGGAGTTTATTTACACCCACGTGTGGCTATGTGTGACTGTGATGTATGAGCCCTGTTAGAAATATACAATACCAGGAGGGGCTGCATTGGTTTGAGTCATTTAGAAGTTTGTGTAGGTTTGGTGAAAATTACAAAATGTAATTTATTGCAGCTCAGAATGCATTTTGCAAAAAATTTTCCACTTCGTATATTTTAAAAAAGGTTTTATTGTGTTTATGGTTCACATAGCTATTATTGCATGAAAATGAAAATCAGATTTTTAAAGGATTTATTTGCAATTCAACAAGCATGAATACCTGACTTCACAATGTTCACATTAGCTGTTATAATTCAGTAAAAGTGGTATTATAATTTCACAGAAAGTCAGATAACTGGCTTCTAAAGCTTAAAGATATTTTACTCCTGTAGCGACTATATATAAATATAAGCTTATCAAAGGCAGGTGTTGATTTGGAAAGAAAATCTTTTGGAAGTTTACAAAAAGCTCAAAACAAATGAACGAGGCACATACACTACTGAAGCTTGAAGTAAAGAATATATGCTCCCTGAAAAAGCAGCCATATGAAAACTAATTTTATATAAATAATATTTGGGAAAAAAGACATTATTTTTATTTTTATAAATCATTAGAAAAAATGTAATCATAAGCTCAAATCAAGACTATGTATGTTGATGAATATCCTGGGTTTTTCACATTTAAATGCTTGTCATGTTTTTCCATAACTACAGCCCCTATATAGCCTCTTCTGGACTACACTGGCTGCTTTTGCAAGTTTTTGAGATTCGTACGGAAAATGTCTAACATGAACTTAGGGAGATTAAAATGCAAGAAATATAGAATTAAAGAGACTAGGCACTCATTTCCAAGTATAAGATACATTGCATAAGCATGGAAGATATGATTGGAGAACAATTTATCAATAGAATTCCACCATTCTAGAAGCTGCAAACAATGAAGCCCCTGAGATAAACTCACCACCGAAGTGGAAGCTATAGAAAATTAGTCACAACTGATAAGCCCTGAGATCTTTTAACAAAGCTATTTACCTGAATAGTAGGAAGCTAACCAGGAAGTCCAACTAAACAGGAACTGGCGCAAATTTCATTACTTATCCTTTTCGATATACTCAGGCATGAAACTGAAGAGGCTCCCTACCGTACAGTGTAATTTTCTTGGATCAGCCGGTGCGGCTTATAATGCATTGAGTGTCACTACAATCAAAGATCCCCGAGATTACGCGATCCGTTCTCCAGCGTACCACAAGAACAGATATACATCAAGAGTGTCATAAAATAAATCACAGCGCCACTTCAAGTACTGAAAACACTTATTTCTATCCCGAAATTCAGGACCAATTTGAACTTTAAACACTTAGGAAGATGCTTTCTATCTTTCAAAAAATAGTGATGGTATTCTTCCTGAAAGATTCATCTCAGTTGTTCTTGCTGCTTGCATTATTCCCATTCATGGAGACTCGACCAAATTATTTTTTATTTTATTTTGTCACTGTGACACCTTAAAGTGAAGTATCAAACCAGAATCCACTCGAAGCTTTACCATCACAAATTTAAATGGAGTAAGGCACCGCTATGGAATTTAATGTGGTGCCAAAACATAAGAAGACTCCATCCTGTATAGTGGTGAAAGAGCTTGCTAAGCTTGTCAAAAGGATAAAGTTCAAGTTTTTTACACAAAGACTTTCAGCGCATCGACATATCCAGTTTTAGAAACACCCAATGATTCGGCTAACAGTACTTGCACAATCTGTCCACTGTTCAAAGCACATGCCTCATTTAGAATCACCCCTAAGCTCTTCTTTCGAATTACTCACAAATGGTGACTATGAATGTCCTTAAAACAACGTTTTTAAAATATGCTACATGTACGCTCACTTCCAGAGCAAGGATTTGTTTATATTTCCATGACCAGGGTCAGTTCAGAGAAGGTTTGCCATTTGACTCACTGGGAAAACCACAACTAGCACTTTGTTTTTAACTCGTCAGGCATGACACCCTAATCACGGCTCGTGTGTGAAATCCTAGACAACAGCCATGAGCTAGACAACCAGGTGCTGGTAAACCGCAGCATACCGCGGGCCAAATTTCGGTCTTAGAAGCTACTTTGTTATAAATTTCAAGGGATTCCGGTTTCGTCTTACCAGCCCATTTTCTATGAGTGTCCAGGATGAAATAGCGAATGATGAGCCGCAAAATTTTGACAACAGTGGCTAATCCAGGGAATTTCGTAGGGGAATCTACCCTGGCTGCTCAGAATGGCTTCCACATAGAGCATGTCCGATAATGTCGCCACCTGAATCACTAAACGTTTTTAAAATATGCTACTGGACGCCATTAAGCCTCGAAAGCGTGATCCTGCGTACATCAGACTAGAAGTAGAGAAAAAGATTCCTCAGGTATTTTTCATTAGCTAACACATTTGCTTGAAAATGGGTTCATTGGAATAGTCATTCCCTGCGGAAAGCTTTCGCTGTTTACCTGATTTAGTGAATCCTTTTTAAAGCTACTTCTGTGTACACCGGCGCCTCTGTTGAAGTGCCTAGCACGTCCTTTGAAACACTTTGAAAACACGAAAATGGAATACACGAAAAGATTGGATAACGGGATTCTCGTATTCCGAGATTCGCACAGAGTGAGAAGCGAAAAGGAACTACAATCCAGTAAACAGGCCCCATTCGCTTTCCGGCGGTGGTGGAAGGGGGTATTGACTTCATTCCAGTCAGAACCTAAATGGATTTACAAGGAATGCTAAATAAAACACTACAGGAATGTTTTTTCTTTCACAGAACTTTTTGAACGCTTCATTGAACAGCTTGACTAACACCGCAGTAGATATGAAATCGCTGCAAGGAAGGCTGTTTTAAGGACATTACCTATGACATTCTCTATGGAAGCCATTCCCTAGCTAGCCAGCCAGGTGGATTCTCAAGCTTGTTTCTAAAAAGTGAGATATGGAATCAATTTGTCAAGAGTACCTTCAGGTGTCCGATCATTCGATTTCATCCTGGACACTTCCACAGAAAAATGGGCTGCAAGTAAGCTAAAAACCGAACTTCCTTGGCTTAAAAGCCTTCTATTTGATAATCATTTTTAAGTTCGCTCCTGAAGTGAGAAAAAAACATAATTTTCTGCAAATGTTTCCAGGACCTGTACAGGTCTAAAGCCAAAAAAAAAGAGCAGCCAAGATTCTTTCAACTCCACTATCCTGGTCAGAGGCTGCTGAGATTTTTACATTCAGGTAAAAATGAAACAAAGCATTAATGCATAAGCGAGTCGACATAGAAGTGGTGTTCCTCCGGTCTCTGTTGAACACAGTGATCACCTTATATCCAGTCAGCCACTCTGCTGGGAACAATTAGGACTTTTCCACTACTTCTAGCTAGAGATGTCCCGATCCAGGTTTTTGCACTTCCGATCCGATCCCGATATTGTTTTTGGACTTCCGATCCGATACCGATACTGGCCGATACCAGCCTATCCGGTGAGCATGTATTTAAGTTTAAGTTAAAATATTTAGCCTTAGTTGTAAGACTCATGTTGAAAAGGGTTTTAGTAATCTTGATAACATCTAGCCAGCTAAATTAGGTGAGATTGAATAAAACACAATGCTTGGTAACAACAAACTTACCTGTTTCTTAAGAGATAAACACAAACTGGACAAAATTATGAATAGCAATCTGAAATTGCACAGTGAACAGTAAAACCGTAAACAGTTAAAGGTGCAAGTATTACTGTAAGTTTTAATAAAAATGCAAAACAGGGAAACACTGGCGCAAAATAGTGGAATGGATCGTTTCAATCGGCGAAACTGGAAAATACGGACCGGATTTTTTAAAAACTGGATCGGCAGTCTGGATCGGCATTTTACATGCTTTGCCGATACGCATTTTTTTCCCCGATCCGATACGTGGATCGGATCGGAGCCTACTTCTAGCTTGCCTCCTCTACTTTATCCATTCAAAAAACTTATGGGCTCCCACACATACAGTCATATCCTCTATAATCCCATATTTTACCTTTTAGCCCTTCAAGTGTTCTTCTATAGTCTGTGTTTTTTTATTTTTATTTTTTGACGTTTCAGAAAATACAGAGCATTTCTGAGCCACAGGGCGAGCCTCTTCTCTCAGGGTCTCCATCCCTTAAAGCAACGGCCCACTTAGATCGGGTTCTTGGAAGACTAGAAAAACCAAGAAATGCTGAAAGTGATCAACAGTAAATTAGGATGGTCAAGGTTTCATTTAGTACTGTCTGAATCCAGACTATTTCAATATGGCTAATCTATGTTTATGCCAAGAGTCCCAAGTTCCTGAGGGCCCCTCACTGCACAAATGGTTAATACACTGGTGAAGATTCTCTTAGTATGATTAATTCAGTTATAATTTCTTTGCCCCTGTTAATTATGTTTTTGATTAAATGCTTTTCCTAAAATTCCATCAGAATTCTGATTGTTGTTATGTGTGTCTCAGGACACCCCCTAGATCAGTCCATCTTAAGCTGGGCATACGCTCTACGATTTTTTTGCCCTTTTCCGGAAGATTGTCCAGTCGTTTGAGAATTTTTCGAATCGTCCGACTTTTAGCCTGATCGGGTGCGTCATGTATTGTAAAGGGGATAACAAGGGGCGATCAGTCTCTCTCAATTCATTCAGCCATCGTAAGCCATCGTCGGGCTTCACAGTGTGAGATCGTTCATCGTAAGTTTTGAACTTTTAAACCCCGCTGTTTCATCGTTATTACAGTTTGAGCTGTAGCTGCGTTCAATGATTGAAAATATCATACAGTGTAGTCCGAAGCTTTACTGCGCATGTGCAGAAATGATCCAGAAAAGCTACAGCAAAAAATGTATAATTTAAAACAAACCACACAAAGAGGTGAAACCAGAAGAAGAGAGAAAAAGAAAGTGTTAGAGGAAAAGAGAAAAGCCGTACTGCAGTAAAGGGTATGCAGGGATGAAAACAGCAGGAAAGCTTGTGGGGTGTGGAGAAGGCCGGAAGAAGGGCACAGAATACGTATTAGGGTTTTTTTCTATTTCAAGAACAAAGTCATGTAGAAATACTATACTATAATATTCTATGCAATGACAAATACTACATAAATTTACAAAAATAAAGCAGTGAGAGTAACAAGATACATGGTCATAAAATAATGACTTTAAAATCGTGAATTTACGAGAATAAAGTTGTAACATTACAAGAAAACAAGTCATAAAATAATTTACAATAAAGTCATAAAATTACCAGAATAAAGTTCCTAAAATTACGAAAACACAGGTTGTATTTGGCGAGAACTCGCATAAAGAAGCACTTTCTTCCCTATAAGAGATAAACGTCGAATAAATCAAGTGTGAAGTTATACTTTGCCTCTGGTTTGACAAATAATAAATCTTTAGCACCAGCATCAAATTGGGAAGGATGTCAAAAAGCGGACTCAGGTTGCTGATTGGTGGAGTTTGTCCGCCGCCATCTGCTGGTCGGAGAGCTGCAAGCTTTCTTTATGAAACGGGTTGTTCTTATGATGACTCCATTCTCGTAATATTACAACTTTATTCTCGTAATATTACAACTTTATTCTTGTAATATTAAAACTTTATTCTCATAATGTTGCAACTTAATTCTCGTAATGTTACAAATTTATTCTTGTAGTATTACAATGTTATTCTTATAATGTTACGACTTTATTCTCGTAATGTTATGACTTTATTCTCAAAAAAATAAAAATTTTAAAAATCTCTAACCTGGCCCTAATACTCCGTCATGGACAGCTGCTTTCAAAGTAACCAAAAATTATTACTTTTTTTTAGTATTGCAGCGTCATCATCTCACAACAAGCAGCAAATGATGATACTGACACCTGTTAGACACAGTTTGGGTTGTTGTATTTTCACATTGAATTTCCAGGAAAACTTCAGGGTTTGGAATCTCTCAAATCAATGGATGTGGATCTCCTCATTGCACGATTTGCTGAGACAACGACTCACGATATAAGATTTCAGGGACAGAAATAAAGACTATGAGAATAAGGGACAAAAGAAAGCGTGGAGAGGAAGACGACAAGGAAAAAAGGGACAGACGGAGAAAAAAGGGGAGATGAATATGAGTGAAAGAGACAGAAAAAAAAACAACAAAAGCAGAAAAAAGCAAAAAAGTTTACTAAAGCTCACCTAGAAAAGTGCTTTTCTTTATTTTAGGACAATATTTAGTTATTTGACTTTTGAAAGCAGTCAAATCTATTTTATTATACCAAAGTAAACGGAATAAACACGAATGATACAATTAAAGATTCATGTGCTACTTTGTGTTAATCTGCACCAAGAAATTCCCCCCCAAATATATAGTTTGTGGGTTTCAAGATGAAACGACGTGAGAGGATAATAATAATAATAAATCCATGAAGGTTAATGCGAGGCTAATTACATGTAAAATCTTTGAAATCAATGATAATTGCAACACTGACTGAAACAGCAACAAATTACTAACCTAATTTGCTTTATGTTGTCTAAAATGCACACACACATCTATCAACCATGTTGTCCTTCTCACAAATCCTAAATTCCTCTTGCAGAGGCATGCTCTCTGCAGTCTCAGCATGTCTATATATGTGTGTGTGTGTGATTGTTATTGACAGTCAGCAGTGGGGGGTTTGTGCTCTGTAGTGAGACACTGACAAGCTCTATTTCATGGAGCAGAGGAAGCATTTTTGAAGTTCTTTAAATCCCTTATGGGTCCAGCTGGGACTTAGTTCGAGGCGCCTCTGCCTCTGCTACTTGATCCTCACTAGAAAAAACAAAATAAAGGGATCTATAGAGTAACCCCCACCCTTTTATCTATAGGGAATGTGCATATTTTGGGTTTTGGTTCTGAGCCATTGCCGACACTTTTAGACAGTAGAAACCTTCCCATTTAAGATATGCTGCTTGCTTTTTTTTCCCGACAAAATATAGTCTCCCTGTGATTAAACTGCCAACCCAGCCAATCCACTCATTCCTCTCCCTACCCTTGAATGCCTTATCTTTTATTCTGAGAGAGAGTTGCAGCAGGGAAAGCAAAACTGACAGCCCACCAGTGGTTAAGTGTGATCACGGCAGGCCGCTGTGGGGCTTAACTGCTAGCTGGAAAACTTCATTCTCACATCACCCCTGCTCTCATTTCTCCTCTTTTGTCTTTTTTCATTCTGTCCTTCCTGGCTCCTTCCCTTCATCACTCTTGCCCCTTCTGCCTGTGGTGGTCCCAGCCCAATCATTCTGTTTCTTATTACAAGGCAGATTACACATACACACACATACATAGAGTGGTTTTGTTCCTTCCCATTACTGTGAGCATGTCCTTTGCTTCCAGGGACCAGCCGGGTATGTTTGATTCAGCTTTTATTCAGGACTTATTGTCCTTTGCTAAAACTCCCTCCATAATCTATGTCTGTCTCGATTTTGCCTTCTCCTCCTTTCCTTGTATTTCCTCCCCATGCAGCCGCGGGGACAAATTGGCGCCCGGCTGAGCAATGTGCATATGCTGAGAGCCAGATGGCCCCGGCAGAGGGACGGAGGGAAGGACGGACGCTCCTGTGAGAGGGAGCGCCCAAGTCATGGAATAACACAGCGACATAGGGAAGCTAGCTTTGGATTGATAATCTACTCACACAGGTCAAAAGTGTGTGCAGACTCCAGAAGCTTTTGGTAAAGAACTCAGGACTCTGGATAATAAAGTTAAGAGTGGATAAAAGTATCTTAATATGAAGATTTAGCAGTGTCACATAGAGGATAAAACAGAGGGGCAATTTGTTCCTCAGGTGTGTCTGTCAGCTGTTATGAGGGAGATAACATTATTAGACTCACAGCATGTTCTAGTTGTATATTGCTACTATCAAACAATGTTGTTTTTTTGCTAATGAAAATGTGGAGGTTTCTGGCCTTTCATTCAAGCTGCTAAAAAAGTTATTATTTATAAAACCATGTGCACACCTCAGAATTTTTTTTGAAAATGTGTAAAAATTGTATTAAAATAAGTGTATTTACCCTTAGTTTGAGTAGGAAAATAGGATGATCTCCAATGGAATGAACATTTTTACCTTTAAAATAAGATAATTAGATATTATAAACCTGAAATAAGAGACTGCATTTTTTTAAAATGCAAACTATCTTGGCAATGTGTTTCAATTACCTGCTCAATTCAAGAAAAATGCATCTATTTTAAGAAAAAAATGGCTTACTTAGATTTACATTTTTTTGCAGTGCACAAACAAAAACCAAGCAACTTCCCTTAACTGATCCAAGCTGTACCTCCAAGTTTACAACAAGGCTCCACCTCATGTTCGTCTTAAGGTCCACATTTAATCATCAATGCAAAACACTGCATAAATGTCATTGTGTATATCAGCCAGATTATCATTTCATTTCATGGTTACTAGTAGCAACCGCAGTTATGAGAGTGAAAAAAGCACAAATGGGTAGAAATAAGTAGAAATAGATGTGTTGATGAGTGAAGTGGAGAGTCAGAAAAATATGTTTGGTAGCAACTGTTGAGACATGAGAAATAAAAAGTGGTATTATAAATGACACCTTCAGAGTCTGACGTATGGACTGATCATATTAACAAGGGCATTCAACCTCATATAATGCGATATCTTCGATTTATGTGTAATTTCTTAGAATTATTCTGTTCTAAAAATGCTCTTCAGGCAAAGAGTTAAAGGTATACTGTGCAACCGGTGTTGATTTTCCAGTGAGGCTCCCTCCAGAGGGCGAAAGTAAAAGTGCACTGTCGTAAATATGCTCAGCTGTTCTCCTGGTTTCTCCGTCAAGCCAGGCGCGGTTGTTTTGAGCTTAGCAGCGAATGACTAACGCTGCGTTCACACTGGATGTAGCTGGCGCGACAGAAGCAGCGAGTTTACATGCAAAGGTCCCGCGGCGCGTTTTGAGCTGCAGGCGCAGCACGTCTGAGCGGCTGCAGCAGCGCGTCGGGTGCGTTTAACGCAGGGAGAGAGACACAGCGCTGATGATCACTGCTCTTAAACAGTTTATTGACGCCTAAATTAACTTAAAATGCAGAAATCTGCCGGCAGAATATGCAGTTTGGATTATTTAGATGAAAAACACCTACCAGCTGCCGCAGTGAACCGCTGCTGATGAAGGGTCCATACTGTCGGCGCATCCCTGGTATGTGGGGGTCTGAGCGGCTCCGACAGAAAAAATATTGAAGGCAGGATAATAATCTGAATGAACTGACTGCACTGATTACGTTTTCAGGTGTATTTTCTCACTTAAAAACATATTAAAACTACTTTATTCCCACTGATCACAGCAAATATAGCTGAAAGGCAGAGAAAGGATAGTGAAGCTCCGCCCAACGCGCCTCAGACACACTTTTGCAGCCAGAGCAGCAAAGCTGCCGTGTCAGTACTAACTGGTACAAGCAGCAAAAATGAAGCAGCAGATGCGATTTTGCTGCTTTTGCTGCGTGAACGTAGCATAACTGCACAAAGATTGCCACTGTGCTAGCAACGAGAATGCTTTTAACTGGGGGGTGTAGCAGTTCTCGCCGTAAAGCAAGACTGACTCTCACGAGACTTCTGAGCCTGTGGGTGCGGGTCGGTGCTCCTGCAGTTGCAAGTGCAGTATTTCCCCCACAGACCACCAGGGCGGCCGAGAATACCTTTGTTCAACCTGAAATTACTCATTTAGTCATCCATAACGTTATGGAACAAATTAATTAACTGAAAAATGTTGCATAGTGTCCCTTTAAATCACTGTATAAATATGCTTAACACACCTTTAGGGGAATTTCAAATTGTAAGAGGACCCCATAGTGATTTATAAAAATAATTTATAATTTATATATGTAATTTATAAAAAAAAAACAATCAAGCAAAAAAAAAAACAACAACAGCATATTAGTCAGAATTGAGCTTGAAAAACTGCATATAAGTTTTGCACATAAGTCAGTGAATGCAAGTTTAAGACCCTGTTTTATGCATTCGCAAATGGGGATCTGGGTTGTCTTTATTAATGAGATCCCAGATCTTTTTTGCATGGAATATGATCATTTACATAAAAACAGAACAACTCCAATATTTTATTCTAAGTGCATAGTATCAAAAAAAATTTAAGTGCCAAAAAACTTATTTTATTTATTTTACTTTCCAAATTAAGACCAAACACCAATATTTTCCGCTGTTTTTTTGTTTTTTGTTGAAAATAAAATGCAAACAATTATGTTCCAGAATTGAAGTCTAATTGTAAAGATCCAGCTTTGCTCTTGGTCTTGTTCTTGGTGACTCCATCACAGCAATCCACCCATATTACTCAGACCCTTACATTGCTGGAGGAAGAATCTGTCTTCCTCATCAAACAATTTATGTCAGCCTATCTATACTATTATGACTACTAAGGATTATTTCACCGAAAGCATTGCATCATGCACTAAATCTTAGAAAATGGTATTCATGAACAGGACAACTTAATTTTTAAAGCATAACACAACTGTTGGAAGTGCAGTTTAAAATTGCAAAGTCTAAAACCACATTTAAGGAATTAGAGGGAGCCTGCTCAGCCTTAAATAGATTACTAACTAAAAAAGCTAAGTCAGCCAATTTCTTTGCTAAGCATAAGCTTTATGAATCTGGGAAAAACCTGACTGCCTCTTAGCAAATTACCAAAAGACAACAGAGAGGCACACGTCATGGTAGCACTCCTCAATATTAAACGGGTCAAGCATCATCAAACGATGGCCATCGCCCGAGTTATTAAGCGGTTTTATGTAAATTTGCCCTCATCTGAGAGTAGCCGCACAGATGGGAAGATTAGGAAATTCTTAGATAAGGTGCCCTTTGTTTCTTTAATAGAGAATTAGAAGAGTGTATTATTCAACCCGGTGACAGAGCAGCAAGTGCGACTTTTCATCATTCAAAAGAGCGAGACCAGGCGGACCTGACTGATTAATTGCCCATTTTATTAAAAACTAAGACCCCTACCTGTCAGACTGTTGATCTGTATGTTTTTACTATTTTAATAATGGATATCTGCCTCTAAAATGGAGACAATACTTTGCTAATTTCCAAAACAGACAAATCACCAGATATGTTTGAATCATACAGGCCAAACTGTCTAATCAGTGTTGAGTCTTAATTAACCTCTAAGCAGTTAACAAAAAGGGTTTTTGTTTTAGTTCCTACCAAAAAGACTTTATTCCAAATAGTTTGATTTAAAGTTTTCAACAATTAATAAACATTTAAAAATATTAAAAGGTACATAGTCATGTTTTTTTATATGAACTCATTACCATTGCTTCTAACATTTTCATGGCAAACTATGTCATCCTATTGGCGTAGTATTTATTTTTTTATTTTGACTTTTTTTTTTTATTTGCTCCTAATAGGAAGTTCTACCAAAAGATGATCCAGTCAAGCCTTTCATGAATATGGATGTGCACACTCAAAATTGGCTGGAAACAGTTTAGAAACTTATACCAAACCTCACAGATGAGCGGTATGTCGGTATGTGTAAAATAATAACCTGGTTTTTGTCATATTGCAATTTTAATTTAACAGCAAGACAGAACAGCTTTAAAGCTACAGTGTGTAATAATTACAGTGATATACAGTCAGAAATGTAATATATTATACATAACTATGTTATTTTATCATCATCTACGAGCTCAGCCTCTTAACCTTAATATTTGCGTTGCCTTAGAATTCGTTATTTATAATTACATAGGAGCGGGTCTCGCAGCCATGGAGGCAGACATCTTTGCGCTACGGCAGCGCAGAGCCAACAAACTAGTGATTGCGAGATCGCCAAAATGTCACAACGATGTAGAAAAAATAACGGGTATATTTATTATCTTAAGTCTACATGAAATCTATACCATATACAGACTAATAAAATACTATCTTTAAAATTATCTATGTAAACAAACCTCATCACTTGAGAAGGTAGGTGATGCGGACGTCGTGGAAGACATTTTGTCCCGTAACGCTCGCC